>SJYO01012347.1:6602384-6719780 GCA_006410555.1 Capra ibex | reverse complement strand
GTCCTAAACTTTATCGAGTTGACCTTAAGGTAGTGGAGGTGATCGAAACAAACATCACTACGAAAGATTCCGGGTGATCTGAAGTGTAAGGTCCTACAGACCGAGATCTACTCACTAGTGTAGTAGTACTCATAGAACCAGTACATTTAGAAAAAACATGTCAAGAAGACACATAAGAACGGTGGAGAAGAATTATAGAAGACGAAGACAATTAGGTGTGGTAAAGACAGGAAATAACTCGGGTAGAAACGTACTTTACAAGGGAACCATAGAGATTGAAGGAACTTCTCTAGAGATCAGAGAGGGTCACACAACAAAAGGAGATAAAGAAACGTGACTAGCGACTCCTTCCGAAAGAATAGAGAAGAACGATAAGAAACCTTGAGACTTAAGTCTACGAATATAGAAAGGAAAAGAGGAAACGAAAAGTGGAGAGAAGAAAAGTGTCGATAAACATTCCGGAGGGGTCTGTCAGTAAAACGAAAAAACGTAAAGAAAAGGTACCCCTACCAGAACTAGGGAAAGAGAACATGTTACAGTGTTTGGATGTCGGTATCAAGTAGTTCGTGAGATAGATAGTCTAGATCCGGGAATTTAGATAAAGAGTGAAGGTGACATATTAGTATTCTCTAAACTAAATCTAGTATGGACTTACCAGATCACCAAAAGGGATGAAAGAAGTTAAATTCAGACTTAAACCGTTATTCCTCAAGTACTAGACTCGGTGTCAGTCGAGAAGCCACAACTGGCAGACCACTACCGGTACACATCTCAGAAGAGAACACAACAACCTTCTCCCAAAAACGATACTGGTCACGTAAGAGAACCGTTTTGAGAAAATCAGAAACGGGACAAAGTAAGGTAAAAGGTTCCGATTTAAACGGACAATGAGGTCCACAAAGAACTGAAGGATGAAATCGTAAGGTCAGGGGATTTTGCTTTTTCTGTAGAAAAAACCCACAATCAATTTTCCAGAACACCCAGAAGTATCTTGACAAGTTGAAGTCGAAGAAGTCGTAATGACCAACCCCAAATCTGAACCTAATGACATTTTAACTTATCAAACGGAACCTTTACTTGTCTCTAGTAAGACATTAAAAACTCTAACGCAGGTTCATGACGTAAAACCTGAAAAACAACAGGTACTACCGATGAGGTGAAGAAGACTCCCTAAGGACGGGGGACATCATATATATTACCAGCAGACTCAATTTAAGTGGGTAAGGTCAGGTAGAATCAAACGACAAAGTATTTTACAGTTACAAGTGAGAACGGTAGAGGACAAACTGGTGAAGGTTAAACGGAACTAAGCACTTGGATTGTAAGGTCCAAGGATACGTTATAACGAGAAATGTCGTAGTTTGAAAGGAAGATAGTGGTCAGTGTAGGTGTCGACCTATAATAAAAACGAAACCGAGGTGGGGAAGTAAGAAAGACCTCAATAAAGAGGTGACTAGGGGGCATCGTATAAACCGTGGATGACTGGACTCCTCAAGGAAAAAGTCATAGGATAGTAAAACGGAAAAGTATGACGAGATTACCAGTATCATCCTTTAATTATTTATAATTTAATGAACATTAGAAAATGGACGAGAAAGGTAGTAACGGTAGTTAACAGGTAGAATCTTTTTCCTCTCATTTAACCATATTAAGAAAACTTCCCGTCAAACCTACAGACATGACTTTCGGAATTTTTACGAGTATGTTAAACCGAGTCCTTAAGTAGTTTCTTAAATTGGAATCCACTATTAGTTTTAAGACATGTTTTTTAATTACAGGTTCCTGGAAGTAATGTAGAAAATTATATGTTCTTCAGGTCCGTTTTACTACTTTCTTTTTTCTTCAGTTTGACAATTGATTTAATAACATATAGGTATGGTAGTTCGAAAAGTTTAAACATGAAAGTTTTCTCTAAATCATCGTACTCCTTCAGGGTATCATACTATTTTAGACTTTTTGAGTCCTAACATCCGACAAACATCTAAACCAGGAGCAACAATGCACCACCTCCGGTGTAACACACTGTAACATACAGAATTGTGTAAGTCTCCCTTTATATCACTTATAATTCTCTAGTAATGATCGACAAATGTTCATTAATTCACAAAGTAGGAATAAAAGATGTAGAAAGGTAGAAAAATGTCATTTGGACATATTAAAACGACAATCTTTTTACAATATTTCTGGTAGTAAATTTTCGTATCAAAACAATAAGGGACCCCTTTGTGTCGGACCTTCCACTGACCAGTTGTTGGTTCTTTCGTCTATTAGGGTCAGTTTCTTTCGTTCTACTTTCTATAAGTCTTCGGGGGTGACTGGAGTATTCTTTGAGTTTCTGAAGTACAGTTGAGACAAAAAGAGTTCAACTTATTGGAACCATCGTCGTTTATAAACCAAGTCTAGTTTGGTATTCTTTCTACTACATCAATTCAAAATTTGTAGGCTTACACTTTTTATATTGAAAGTCTTCGTCGACGGTTATTTAGTACATTCGGTATCTTTCCAAGTATAAAACCCCAAATAATTAAAGGTAAGACTTCTACTTAGGATTTCTTTTTTGAATTTGTAACTTGATTAAATTGTATTTGTATACAAATCACCTCGTAACAAAAGTTACCTTTTACAACCTCGAAAGGAACACCGAGTCTGCCATTTCGTAGACGGATGTTCCACCCTCTGGACCCAAGCTAGGGTCCCAACCCTTCTAGGGGACCTCTTCCTTTACCGTTGGGTGAGGTCCTGATAACGGACCTTTTAGGGAACCTACCTCCTTGGAACATCCGATGTCAGGTACCCCAGCGTTTCTTGTATACAAATCACCTCGTAACAAAAGTTACCTTTTACAATCTAACTCGATCTATAGTTAGTAATTTAACTAATATTAGACAAATGGTGACCTATAACATGTCTATAATTTTTATATCGTAAAAGTTTTTTGCGAATTCTACAAAGTTCACACGACGACGACGAATCAGTGAAGTCTGAACAGACCAGGAGACTCTGGTGTAACTGGTACCGGGCGGTCTGAGGAGACAGGTACCCTAAGAGGTCTTATGACCTCACCCAACGGTAAAGGAAAAGGTCACTATTTCATTCTTTGCTCACTTCACCCACTTCACTTCAGAGAGTCAGCACAGACTGAGGCGTTGGGGTACCTGACATCAGATGGTCCGAGGAGGTAGGCACCCTAAAAGGTCCGTTCTCCTGACCTCACCCACCGGTAAAGGAAGAGGTCGAAATTTACATTTTCGTAGATGTTACTTAGATGTATCTCAAAATTCTTCAAACGTACTCCTCGGGACATATCTTTTTTTACCACACGTTCTTTCCATAGAAAAAGAAAATTAAAAGAGACATAAAATTAAAGAAAAGACTCATAGAAAAATATTCTGTTGTGTCCTCAGGTATTTCTCTAACAGGTTAACCTACACGAAACATCACCCTATCGGTTTCCTTAAAATTCTCATCTCTATTACAAGTTAAGAACAAACGAATAAGACGACACTACAGTTGGAGTAGGTAACTGAGATTAGAGGTTATTTTCAGACAACGTCTGTATCGGAATGTAGTCACCGACAAAACTCTTTGTTTTGTTGGTCCTACGAAAGGTCCTACCTCGTTAAGTTATTTCCTTTCCCTGTTATAAATACCCTGTCGTTCTCTTAGACTTGATTGGTTCTCTTTTCCTGAACTTTTGTCACTACTCATCCTCCTTACATTCGAGGGTTCTAAAGGTCCTCTGTAAGTCCATCAAGAAGTGTAAACTAACTGTTTTCGATTTAAGAAAAATAAAGTTTCCCGTTGTATTATGGTGAACCGAATAGTAAATATCAACATTTCCCTTCTTAAATAATATGTTTCGGACCTTATAGTAATCACTAGGTTGACTACATCTCATTGTAGTCTTACCGGGTAGAACAACAAAGACGGTTGAAAGGAAAATACAGATTATCAATCTTCTCTCAAGATTGTAGTCGTTATCCGTCAAACAAAAGATTTTAATTAAGTAAGAAGGTTGTCATAAAATATCACAGATTATTTACTGTCTCGGATGATGTCCGTGAACTTTATGTAGTTAATTGTGTTCTATATTTTTCAGTGTGGGAGAATCCTACAGTAACAACAAAAACAAGTCAGACATTCAGTACAGGTTGAGAACCACTGGGGTACTTGATGTCGAGTGGTCCGAAGAGACAGATAGTGATAGAGGGATTCAAACAAGTTTGAGTACAGGTAGTTCAACCACTACGGTAGGTTGGTAGAGTTAGACAACAGGGGAAGAGGACTATGAACTCGTCCCACTGTTATATGTCGAAACTACGTGATTAGAGGGTTAAACCTTATCAGGTAACAAGGGAAAGATTGACAAAGAAGAACAGAGGAAGACGTCCCCTAGGAGGACTGGATCTTTAACTTGACCCAAGAGAACGTAACGTCCACTTAAGAAATGGTCAGATCGATGGTACCTTCAGGAGAATCCTGTATTTAGAAAAGATTCCAATTTTAGAGTTTTCTTTTTTTTTTAGTCATTGTTTTATGTCTGGATGTTATTGTCTTTATGTCTGTTCAATGACGTAGATTCACAACTAGATCAGTGTCAAATCTTCTTTTCTCACCAATAAAACATCGCTGTAATGTCCCTGAAATAGTTCTGACCCTTCTACTCTTACAATAGAAATACACCGAAACTCGACACAACTTGAGGACGATGGTTGACTCACTAAAATCAAACTTTTAAGACCTCAAAATCACAATTTTATCTCGGGAGAGTTAAGAAGTTCAAGTTTACTAGATGTCTCAGGGACCTGACTCTTATTAATAGGTCTTTCTTAAATGAGGTGAGAGACCAACCTCTTTGTACCTCCATCTACACCCAATCTCTATCGATACCTCTACTTGTCCCTTTTGTGACCAGTATATATTGGAGTATTCAACCATAAGGACAGATTATAATACCCAAAATGACTAAAGGTTCGGTTTACAGTCTAACATACCAATCTTCAGAGAACTGTAGTACAACTCTTAACCGAGAAAAACTTAGTGACGTTCTCTACCGTTCTCATTTGAAACTGTAAGATCCTTAATCGCTTGATTTTACCTGACCTTACCCACTTAAATTGAGTCTACTGGTAATATAGATGATGACGCCCGTCCTTAGGGAGTCTTCTTTACCTCATCGGTAGTACCAGTTGTTCTAAGGCTTTACGTCACGAACCTACGTTAGAGTTTTTGCTGTCTTACTAGAGACAAGCAGAGGTTCCGTTTGGTAAGTTAAAGTGTCATTAGGTTCAGTTACGGGGTTGGTCATTGCGACTTCTTTGACTTCAACTTACCAAGATACTTCTGGATGTTCTGGAAAATCTTGATTGTGGGGGGTTTTTACAGGAAAAGTAATATCCCCAGACCTTACGTTTTCTTCCTTCAGTTCTTTGTAGACCTCATTGTCCGTTTAAACCAGAACCTTATACCTTACTTCGTCCCGTTTCTGATTTTCTCAGAACGGTTCTTTTACGTGACCAGTATCGTTTGTGGAACAAGGTTGTTGTGTTCTCTACTGATATGTGTACCTGTAGTGGTCTACCAGTTGTGGCTTTAGTCTAACTAATATAAAATACGTCGCTTTTAACTTCTGTGAGATGTGTCAGTTGTTCTTGTTCTGGTCCTCGACTGACACCGAGTCTAGTACTTGAGGAATAACGGTTTAAGTCTGAATTTAACTTCTTTCATCCCTTTTGGTGATCTGGTAAGTCCATACTAGATTTAGTTTAGGGAATACTAATATGTCACCTTCACTCTTTATCTAAATTCCCGGATCTAGACTATCTATCTCAAGGATTACTTGACACCTGTCTCCGAAGCACTGTACCATATCCTCTGTCCCTAGTTCTGGTAGGGGTACCTTTTCTTTACGTTTTTTCGTTTTACTGACAGACCCCTCCGGAATGTTTATCGACACTTTTCTTCTCTTCGTTTTTCGTTTCCTCTTTTCCTTTCTATATGGGTAAACTTACGTCTCAAGGTTTCTTATCGTTCTTCTCTATTCTTTCGGAAGGAGTCACTAGTTACTTTTCTTTATTTCCTTTTGTTGTCTTACCCTTTCTGATCTCTAGAGAAATTTTTTAATCTCTATGGTTCCCTTATAAAGTACGTTTCTACCCGAGTAATTTCCTGTCTTTACCATACCTGGATTGTCTTCGTCTTTTATAATCTCTTCACCGTTCTTATGTGTCTTCTTGACATGTTTTTTCTAGAGGTACTGGTTCTACGAGTGCTACTATATATATATATATATATATATATATGTGAGTGCTCTATATATTACTTTTTCTAGTGAGTGGATCTCGGT
The DNA here is from genome assembly GCA_006410555.1 of Capra ibex. NCBI lineage: Eukaryota > Metazoa > Chordata > Mammalia > Artiodactyla > Bovidae > Capra > Capra ibex. The sequence goes on along the minus strand of SJYO01012347.1, from coordinate 6,713,434 downwards.
CTGTAGGACCTTACACTTCAGTTCACCTAGAATCTTTCGTAGTGATACTTGTTTCGATCACCTCCACTACATTAAGGTCAATTCGATAAAGTTTAGGACTTTCTACTACGACACTTTCACGACGTGAGTTATACGGTCATTTAAACCTTTTGAGTCGTCACCGGTGTCCTGACCCTTTCCAGTCTAAAGTAAGGTCAAGGTTTCTTTCCGTTACGGTTTCTTACGAGTTTGATGACGTGTTAACGTGAGTAGAGTGTGTGATCATTTCTTTACGAGTTTTAAGATATGCGGTCCGAAGTCGTTATACACTTGACACTTGAAGGTCTCCAAGTTCGACCAAAATCTTTTCCGTCTCCTTGGTCTCTAGTTTAACGGTTGTAGACGACCTAGTACCTTTTTCGTTCTCTCACGGTCTTTTTGCAGATAAAGACGAAATAACTGATACGGTTTCGGAAACTGACACACCTAGTGTTATTTGACACCTTTTAAGACTCTCTCTACTCTTATGGTCTGGTGGACTGGACGGAGAACTCTTTGGATATACGTCCAGTTCTTCGTTGTCAATCTTGACCTGTACCTTGTTGTCTGACCAAGGTTTCTCCTTTTCCTCATACAGTTCCGACATATAACAGTGGGACGAATAAATTGAAGATACGTCTCATGTAGTACTCTTTACGACCCGACCTCCTTCGTGTTCGACCTTAGTTCTAACGACCCTCTGTATAGTTATTGGAGTCTATACATCTACTGTGGTGGGACTACCGTCTTTCACTTCTCCGTGATTTTTCGGAAAACTACTTTCACTTTTTCCTCTCACTTTTTCAACTGAATTTCGAGTTGTAAGTCTTTTACTTCTAGTACCGTAGACCCGGGTAGTCAAGTACCGTTTATCTACACCTTTGTCACCTTTGTCACAGTCTGAAATAAAAAAACTCGAGGTTTTAGTGACGTCTACCACTAACGTCGGTACTTTAATTTTCTACGAATGAGGAACCTTCCTTTCAATACTGGTTGGCTCTATCGTATAAGTTTTCGTCTCTGTAATGAAACGGCTAATTCCAAGCAGATCAATTCCGATACCAAAAAGGTCATCAGCACACACCTACACTCTCAACCTGACACTTCTTCCGACTCGCGGTTTCTTAACTACGAAAACTTGACACCACAACCTCTTCTGAGAACTCTCAGGGAACCTGACGTTCCTCTCGGTTGGTTAGGTAAGACTTCCTCTAGTCGGGACCCTAAAGAAACCTTCCTTACTACGACTTCGACTTTGAGGTCATGAAACCGGTGGAGTACGCTTCTCAACTGAGTAATCTTTTCAGAAACTACGACCCTCCCTAACCCCCGTCCTCCTCTTCCCCTACTGGCTCCTACTCTACCGACCTACCGTAGTGACTGAGCTGCCTGTACTTAGACTCACTTGAGGACCTCTACCACTACCTGTCCCTCCGGACCGCACGACCTAAGTACCACAGCGTTTCTCAGCCTGTACTGACACGATGACTTGACTTGACTTGACTTGACTTAGAAACGTCGTATGAGATCGTCGTTGACTTCACTTTGTTTTTACGTCTTTGTCTACTTTTTAGGTTACTTCATTGTGTCTCTAACACCAAAAATAATGAGAAACAAATGTTTAGGAATCATACCGAAAAGGACACCTTTAAATCTTAGTATCAGAGAACACTATGAGGACCTTTGTTCTAAATTACCAGTCTACTCAAATCTTTCGGAAAACAAAGTGATTGACCAAGTGTTTGTATAACCAAGTTAATTCAGAGATTCTATAGGTTGTCATTTCTTTGGAGAACTGGTATCGAATGAGTCTCAAAAGACTTTAAAAACCTGGTACTTTATATCAACGGAGTAAAGAAAAGTACAAAAGAACAAAATTCTTTGTAATAGTACGGTAATTATATGAAGTTTTTACAATGAAATTTTACCAAACAAAATATGATTTTCTCATTGATACAATTCTCCTACATGAACTTCAAGTATTTACCATGTATTTTGATATAACTCATCCGTAACTGTTAAGACTTTTTTATAAAAACTTCAGAAACACTAACACAAAAAGATAACTTTCAGTTTTACTAAACTTTCATCGTTTATCCAGGGATCCGGTCATGTTCCGACTACCGTTAAACGACGTGTTTAAACGTGACCATCTATTAGTTTAAAAATAGTGAGTAAAGTTTGACTAATGTGAGAAACTTCTACAAGGTGAAAAAGGGCTGAAACGTAGACTCCGTGTGTAATCGACCCGTTAACGAGCGTCGAAAACAAAAGGCAAGAGATCGAAAATTACGGTGAACTTCTAGGTTTTTGAAAGTTCTTCGTCGTTTCGTGCTTTCATGATAAGACGAACGATTTCTGTTATTTTGGCAAAAGTTCCATACGAATAAGGAGGTTAAAGTACCTACGATTTTAGGTACTTACCCAAGGGTAGAGTTCCGGTAGAACTCGTCTTAGTGTGACGAACCCGAGATTGACACCTAAAGAGGTGGACCCTCACAAAAAGGATCCCCTCGTAAAGGGTTCTACTCCTTTTAAGACATTACTGGACCCAAAATCTGTGGCCTGTCCTATACGATTATGTTAGTCTTTTCGGAGAGACTTTCTTGTCGTAGGATACCCTTTTTATTTTGATCTGATAAGAAAGAATGAAAACGAAGATTAATTCTACAATATTAATATTTCGATTACTCATGTAAAGAACAGGATATATTTCAACAATAGAAAAGACTACTTTTATAACAATTGTAAAATTTTGATATAAAGTAAACACGTCTCTCTGATGAAAAAGATCTGACTTCAAGTGTTCTCACCGACCTAATACTATCTTTAATTATAGTTATTATATGAAACAATAAAAATTTTTATTAGGTTATTTTCACTTGAAGTTTCTGGGTTTCTCTAAAATTCAAAATTAGAATAATTTATCTTCTGGGTTCACTTGAACCGTCTGTATGGTCCATAGTTTTGGTTTGTTTAATTATAGATAGTTTGACTGTACATAATTAGAATACAATACCATCTCCGTAATACTGTCTTTAATCATTCTATCTTTCGTCATTGTATCAGGGAACTGATTTCTCCAATATCACTTCATCTCCCCTTTCGTGGAAGTTATTAATACAGAACGGGGTAGAACCTCTCGTCCCTCCCTTACCGTTAAGTATTACAAAGGTCTCCTTTACTTAGACTTAACTCACAAATATCCACTGACTGTCCGGACCACTTGACTTCCCGGTCCTGTAAAGTGTATCTTCAATGTCATACACGTCACCCCACCCCACTCTCTCCCCTGTACAACATAAGACTGTTAACTCTAATTAATCTTACTCTCATCTTCTTTAACCGTACCTCACTCCGACCTCTTCACACGTCCTCGTACCTTTAAACATACGGTCCGATTCCTCAATTCTAAAATAGGACGTTCGTCACTCCCAGTAACTATTTAGAATAATACCCAAGAGTACCGACCCGAAATAGTCCGTGTACCGATGTGAATCCCACCCACCGTAAGTTATGTTCTCCACCCTCTCCACACCCCCTCCTCCCTCGTCCATTCCCTTTATAATATCTTAAGTCCCAACCTCCCTAAACACCCCGAATCGTTAACTCGTAGTACTATCTCTCCCTGACCTCACACTCTCCGTATGACGTTACGATCATCTACTGTGAGTAAAAACAAAAAAACAATAAACCGAGGTAAACCTCGGTCTCCAGTCTTGTTCCTCTTTAACAAGTTCCCTTATCACCACTAAGACGGACACCACTCCGTTCCTTCACTTATGAAAACCCTAGACCCAGAACCAGTCCCACCATTTTTACTGAGGAAAAGACGAAAACTGGGACAAAAGAGGAAGTATCTGATCAAAATGAAGAAGTCAGTACATAGAGAAAATAAAGAAAAAAAGAACGGTACTACGCTAATTGTAGTAAAAAAGGGGTTTACTTTACATGTCGACTAATACTTTACTTTTGATTTGAACGGAAGATGACCTTCATATAGTCGAAATAAGTAGTTTACAAGTTTGAGAGGGGGAAGGTAAATAGAATTTTTCGACAGTCTAAGGAAAGAGAATTTCGTGATAAAAAGTTGGAAGGTATATATATATAAAGAGTCGGAAAATATATACATATCTCCTCCCTTACCGTTGGGTGAGGTCAAAAAGAACGGACCTCTTAAGGTGCCTGTCTCTTCGGACCTTCTGATGTCAGGTACCCCAGTGTTTCTCAATCTGTACTGACTCACTGATTGTGAAAGTGATATATATATATATATATATATATATATATATATATATATATATATTTTAGAAGTCACCGGGAAATTGAGTTTATCTTACGTCATAATAAAGGACCGTGTGTCTCGTGATCAAGTAGAAATTTTTAGTAATTATAATTATGATCAACCTGGGGTTCAAAGGAATTACGGGGTCAGCACTGTAAAAACCTATGTTTCCTAAGAAAATCTATACTCCTTCTCTTAAGTTGAATGACTTTTTCTGTTCTGTCTTTAACTCCCATCAAAACCCTTTCCAAGTCCTCAGTCTGAAAATTTGAATCCCAGTCCTGAAGAACCGTCCGCATACTCGTTGGTCTTGGTCTTTAGTCGCCACACGGTCAAAACACGAAGTACAAGAAGGTCTGAATACCTCAGAAAATCGAGACGAGAAGAGGTTTATGCAAAGTCAAGAAGAAAGAGATTTCTGACCGAGATACATACAGTGTGGAGATACGTTACAGAGGTCAATTCTGGGGTTATTTTTATCGGTACACAACCATTATGTTAAGGTTTAAAGTCCTTCCTTTATGATTAATTAAATAAAAACCAGTTGATGATCGGGTGAGGGTAGCAGATTTCGGTCCCATGATCCAGTGTGCCCGGTCGTAGGTGAATCACCCCTACATCTCGACTCCCAGATCCTCTTTCACTTTTCTAAGAACTTTCATGGCCCATACCCGTAGACTTAGTGGTCGACTCGGAAGGAGGATTTGGACGCCAATGAGAGGGTGGGAAAAAAGGAGTCTCGGAGATTGTGTAGAGTTGACTTGGATTCAAGATTGAGAAATTAAATCTACGATTACTCGTCGCTTTACTGGTTTGGTACTTGTACTTATTCCCTTTCTATCTCTTGTTTCCAGATTCCCCTTTGAGCACTTCTTCTATTACTTGGGAATTTATTAGGTCTCAATGGACCGTACAGACACTGGATGGCAGACGTCCCGTTCTCCTGAGTGAGAAGAAGGGTTTGACAACCATACCAATGTCCCTGGACTTAAAAGGGACGGTCTCATCTTGTGCGACTTAATCAAGATACTTAGAAAGGACCTTTGACGAACCATGAATTGGAGAGGAGTGGGAGACGATCGTTAAGTCTTCACCAATAAACAGAACAAAGATAAACACGACAAAATAAGAAGGGAAAAGTGTTTGACGTGGGAAGCATAGTTATATAACGAAACGAAGACATCATTACTCTTATGTTTACAGGAATCACCGTTCAACATATTTCAAATTGGGAAACACGGAAAAGTACACCTGTTTTTGGAAGACCTTAAAAGAAAGAAGGGAAATCGTACACACCTCGTTACTCCAACATATCCATGTCCTTGTAAAAGAACGGGGGCACCCATTAGGTTCTAATATTTATTAATCCCCATTTCCTGTGACCAGAAGACAAGTGTGGTGAAAATCGACACCCAGTTTATCGTCACCGCGACGATGGTAAAACTACGACTTCATCACCGAGTTGTTACTTTTCTATGTTGGATCAGAAATTACCTAAATACATTAACACCAAACTGTACACAGTAAAGTCCTCGATGAAGGGATTTCCTCTGGAAAAGACGACTTGGTGACAGATGAGACTGTAACCGTTTTTTTATCCCTTTATCAAATAAAATAAAAAAATTTATTCTGGTGATCAAACTTGGTTACAAAAGAAAATCAGTAACTACGATCCCCAAGGTGTCTCCATAGACATTTCGTAATAACTTGTGTCCTCACTCCGATTCACCGGTCAACGGGAACTTGACTTTCTCTAGGTCGGTACTCGCAAAATATTAGATACACCTTTTATTTCGTGATCGAAAGTGAACGATTAAACAACTGGAAAAGAGAAGGTCAATGTCGAAAAGAAAGTGGAACTGTTTGACGCCAGTCTAAAACAGGGTATTTACGAGGTAGTATATTAACAATTGAGTTCTTATTTTCAAAGATTGGGTTTAGAGGAGAAAGATTGAATGAACAATCAGTGAGAGTACTACCAACAAGAACATAGGGATGTCTAGGAAGGTAGGGGACTGAGTAAAGGGTCAAGCGGTCGAAGGAGGAAAGAAGTGGTGGGAGTATGAGTCAAATTTACTGTTCCAAATAGTGTAGTGTGTTGAGAGTGCTTATAATATTGAAAGAACAGGGAAAGGGAAACAGTGTCTTAGGGTAAAGACCTATTTAGGTTTATAGACAAAATAAAAATGAATACACGTTCATCGGGTTTCCTCTTTTACATTATTTTGTCTAACGACGAAGACATATAAGTACTGAAAGTTAAAGTCTAACTGAGAATCGTAAATCGTTAGGACCCGGTGAAGAGACCAGTTAGGAGAGTGGGAAGGATAACTGTCAAGTCGTAAAAGGGTGAGAAGGTCCCCGAAGAGACCACCGAGTCTACCATTTCTTAGACGGACGTTACGTCCTCTGGACCCAAACTAGGGACTCAGACCTTCTAGGGTCCTCTTCCTTTACTGATGGGTGAAGTCATTAGAAGGGATCTCTTTATTGTACCTGTCTCCTCGGACCTTCCGATGTCAGACACCCCAGTGTTTCTCAACCTGTACTGACTCACTAATTGTATATGTGTTTTGTTTGTGTTCTTATTCATTTGTTGGAAAACGTGGTGTAGAAGAATTTCCTTAACAGGTATGAGTGACGGGTTACGAGTTACTCATGAAAACGTATTTATTCATTAAACTTTTATAAACTGTTAAATCGTTATATTAGAAAAACTTTCATTTCATAGAAACGTACTGTAAAATTTTAGTGACTTATTTACAAACGTCTCCAGTATGATATGATTCACAACCTCTATATTTGACACACCGTTTCGTGAGAGATAAGACTACCTGAATTTGTTCGTACTCGTTGTGTCAATCTATATACGACGTACCTCCATATACAGATTCTGATATCTTCGTTAAAATTTTACTTCCGTGTCATGTCAAAATTACTTCTGTTTTATTTTATTCTGTTTACAAAAATTTAATTCTAAAATTTTTCGATTTTTTTGAGATCGTATAATATATAAGACAGGTGTTTAAAACGTATTTAAGGTAAAACACTTTAGAAAATTAACTCCAGTCGTTAACGTGTCCTTAAAATTAGTGTACGTTTTGAGACTTTAGAATAACCTCTGATACTTTAGAAATGTTATAAAGACAAGTCAGCGAGTCATCACAGACTGAGAAACCCTAGGGTACCTGACGTCGTACGGTCTGAAGGAACAGGTAGTGGTTGAGGACCTCGAATGAGTTTGAGTACACGTAACTCAGTCACTACGGTAGGTTAGTAGAGTAGGAAATAGTAGGAGAAGAGAAAGACGGAACTTAGAAAGGGTCGTAGTTCCAGAAAAGGTAACCCAGTCAAGAAGTGTAGTACACCGATTTCATAACCTCAAAGTCGAAGTCGTAGTCAGGGAGGTTACTTATCAGTCCTGACTAAAGGAAATCCTAACTGACCAAACTAGAGGAACGTCAGTTCCCTGAGAGTTCTCAGAAGAGGTTGTGGTGTCAAGTTTCCGTAGTTAAGAAACGACGAGTCGAAAGAAAAATCAAGTCGAGAGTATAGGCATGTACTGATGATCTTTTTGGTATCGAAACTGATTTACCTGGAATCAACCGTTTTATTACAGAGACGAAAAATTATACGACAGATCCAACCAGTATCGAAAAGAAGATTCCTCGTTCACAGAAAATTAAAGTACCGACGTCAGAGGTAAACGTCATTAAAACCTCGGGGCGTCTTATTTCAGAGAGTGACAAAGGTAACAAAGGGTGAGATAAACGGTACCTCACTACCCAGACCTACGGTACTAGAATCAAAAAACTTACGACTTAAAATTCGGTCCAAAAGTGCGAGGAGAAAGTGAAAGTAGTTCTCCGAGAAATCAAGGAGAAATGAAAGACGGTATTACCACCACAGTAGACGCATAGACTCCAATAACTATAAAGAGGGCCGTTACAACTAAAGTCAAACACGAAATATGTCGGGTCGTAAAGAGTACTACATGAGACGTATATTCAATTTGTTCCTCCCACTGTTATATGTCGAAACTGTATGATGAAAGGGTTAAACCTTGGTCAGACAACAAGGTACAGAACGAGATTGACAACGAAGAACTAGATATAAACATAGATTATTATATAAAAGTTTCGTATTCTTCGTTATTATATCCAACTTGATTAGTTAAGGTATTAGTATCGGACTCTAAACTTACACAAAGAAAGTTATTTATTATCTTATTCGTGTATTCTCTATTCATACACCTTTTAAATTTCTGTAATTATTTGTTCATACATTACCTGTACAAAGATATTATATATATTCGAAAACAACAACAGAAAATCAGTAATTCAATACAGACTGGGAAACTGGGGTACCTGATATCGAATAGTAGGAAGAGATAGGAACTCTAAAGGGTCCTTTCTTGTGACCTCACCCAACGGTAAAGGGGGAGGTCCTAACTTGGGAGCAGAGGACGTAACCGTCCACCTAAGAATGGTGAGACAGTGGCCCCTTCGGGTATATCTTTGAATGAACATATATAATATATTTGTATACTAATATATTTTTACTTTCAACGAGTCAGTACACTGGGGTACCTCATATGTCGGGCACCTTAAGAGGTCCGGTCTTATAACCTCACCCATCGAAAAGGGAAGAAGTCCCCTAGAAGGGTTGGGTCCCTAGCTTGGGTTCAGAGGGTGTAACTTCCGGCTAAGAAATGATAGACTCGGTGTTCCCTTCGACTTCTTATGACCTCACCCATCGGATAGGGAAGAGGTCGTCTAGAAAGACTGGGTCCTTAACTTGGTTCTAGAGGACGAAACGTCCTCCTAAGAAATAGTTGACTCGACACATCTATATGTGTGCACACCACACCACCAAATCAGTGATTCAACACAGGTTGAGAAACACTGGGGTACGTGACATCGGAAGACCGAGGGGACAGGTTTTATATGTGTATTTGTGTGTTTTTTTACATACATTCAATGAATTGGTTGTCGTTTTGTACAGTAGAAAAGTCCCAGTGAACCTTTTAAATAGTCTAAAACGGTTTAAGGTTTAAAGTCTTAAACATTTTAGGGGTTTAAAGGTCAGAGTTTTAACTGGTGTACTACGACGTATACCGTCCGAAATTGTTTAGAAAACTTTAAGTTTATAATACATGACTAAAGACCATAACTTTAGTTTGTTCTTCAATTTGTTTTTGTATATAACTTTAAATTTTAATTCGTTATGAGAAGAATTTTTAGATAACCAATTTCTTTATTTAGTATTATCGAAAATATTTTATGAAATCAACTTCCTACTACTTTTCTATGGTAAAGTTTTGAACATTCTACGTCGTTGAGTCCCGATCCTCTTTTTAATATCGGAATTTACATAATTTTCGTTCTAATTTTCATTCATAACTAGGTAATTAAAGTATGTAATCCTTTTCTTGTCACTTAGGTTAAATTTCTTTAATCTTCCTTCTTACTATGAAAACTTGACAGTACAACCTTTTCTGAGAACTCTCAGGGAACCTGATGTTCTTCTAGTTTGGTCAGTTAGGATTTCCTTTAGTCAGGGCTTATAAGTAATCTTTCTGATTACGACTTCGACTTTGAGGTTATGAATCCGGTGGATTACACTTCTTGACTGAGTAACATTTCTGGAACTACGACCCTTTCTAACTTCCGTCCTTCTCTTCCCCTGTTGTCTCCTACTCTACCAACTTACCGTAGTGACTGAACTACCTGTACTCAAACTCGTTCTGAACCCTCGACTACTACCGGTCCCTTCGGACCACACGACGTCAGGTACACCAACGTTTCTCATCCTGTACTGACTCACTGACTTGACTTGACTCTTCCTTCTTATTATTTCTATTACCGTTTTCGAGTTATTTTATTATTATTATTGTTTCTATTACCGTTTTCTAGTTATTTTATTATTCTGGATTGTTATCTCTTCTAGTTGTTTTGACTATTAATTAAGAAATATTTACATTATTTCAATCTCAAGGTCGTTCGATCCACCTCCCTCCATTTCTTTCTCTCTCCCTCTCTCCTCTCCATATTTTAAAGTTGTAGTTATAATCGTTACTTTTTATAGTTAATCTTTAAGGTGTTTGAAAGATTACTAATAATCTCTTATAAAACTTGTTGAAACACCATAATTTTAACTTTTAAATAATTACTCTATTGAGAATCTTTTTATTAGTTTTGTTTTATTATTTATCGTTTGGATAATTTCCTTGATATATATTAAAATTATGAACGGTATTTCTTTTGAAAATCCAAGTTCACTGAAAGGACCACTTCATAAAGACGGTCATTTAAAGTCCTTCTTTATAGTCAAGATATGTTATAAACGGTTTTTTTCTTTTTTCCCCTTTGTGGTTCTAAAGGCATATTGGAACTATTACTTCGACTTTTTCTGAAAGTTTTTTCCCTTTTAATATATATGATATGAAAAGTACTTGTATATACATTGTAAAAATTGTGTTATAATCTTTTGACTTGTACACCGTATCCTTTCCTATAATATAGGTCCTTACATTCGAAAATTTTTAATTAAACTATCTGAGTCCTGTAGTTCTCTCATTATCCAGGTCTTGTCAGTAATCTATTAAAGAATTAGATTAGTACTATTATTGAAAACCTTTTATTCCTCATCTTTTCTTAATTATAATATATCTTACATGTCTTTTATTTCCGATTTCATTTTTAGAATAAATTCACACCTTATAACTGTAATTTAGTTTGTTATTTACCTCCTTATAATATATAAGAACCTAACTTTTAGAGGCATAATATGTTTACGGTTAAGAAGAATTTCACTCAGTATCTAAATCACGTTAGGATTGGTTGTGAAGTGCTCTTTGCGACCCGACCTTCTTCGTGTTCAACCTTAGTTCTAACGGTCCTCTTTATAGTTATTGGGAGTCTATACGTCTACTGTGGTGGGAATACCGTCTTTCACTTCCTCTTGATTTTTCGGAGAACTACTTTCACTTTCTCCTCTCACTTTTTCAACCGAATTTCGAGTTGTAAGTCTTTTGCTTCTAGTACCGTAGGTCAGGGTAGTGAAGCACCCTTTATCTACCCCTTTGTTACCTTTGTCACAGTCTGAAATAAAAAGACCCGAGGTTTTAGTGACGTCTACCACTAACGTCGGTACTTTAATTTTCTACGAATGAGGAAACTTCCTTTCAATACTGGTTGGATCTATCGTATAAGTTTTCGTCTCTATAATGAAACGGCTGTTTCCAGGTAGATCAGTTCCGATACCAAAAGGGTCGCTAGTACATACCTACACTCTCAACCTGACACTTCTTTAAACTCGAGGCTTGTCAACTACGAGAACTTGACACCACAACCTCTTCTGAGAACTCTCAGGGAACCTGACGTTCCTCTAGGTTGGTCAGGTAAGACTTCCTCTAGTCGGGACCCACAAGTAACCTCCCTCACTACGATTTCGACTTCGAGGTCATGAAACCGGTGGAGTACGCTTCTCAACTGAGTAACCTTTTCTGGGACTACGACCCTCCCTAACTCCCGTCCTCCTCTTCCCCTGTTGTCTCCTACTCTACCGACCTACCGTAGTACCTGAGGTACCTGTACTCAAACCCATTTGAGGCCCTCTACCACTACCTGTCCCTCCGGACCACACGACGCTAAGTACCCCACCGTTTCTCACCCTGTGTTGACTCGCTGACTTGACTTGACTGACTTGGTTGTGAAGTTGTAAAAAATGAAACCATTTTCACTGCTCTACTCTAATGAGATGTTAAATATACCACTATGTACACGTTTATTGGTTACGTTTGACCTGTCTATACTTTCGATATTCCGGATTATATTCAATAGTTCTCAATCTTCAATACAATTAGTTTTTTATAAATAAGTAAGTTCCTCTCTTTTTCTCTGGTTAAGTGGTCTTTTCGATGGGTCTTATTTCTTGGTGTGTTTGTAATCTAAATACTGTTCCCGTCTTAAAGTCCCGTCGTCCGGTTCCTGTCAGAAAAAGGTATAACTACGACTCTGTCCACTTTTTCATACACTTTTTAGAAGATTTTTATTAATTTTCTCTTGTATAAGTACCGGAAACCTATATGTACAATAAAGAATTTATCCTGTTTTTATAGGGTCACTTATGATTCTTATCCTTTCGGTATAATGTGAATGATTTCTATTCTACAAAAAGTGGTTTCAGTTGTAATACATTAATTTTTTTAGGTCTCTAAGTCTTTATAATATGTCAAAACGTTGAATTTTAAACCCAAGAACAGATCTTATATATTATCAGAGAAGGTTCGGTTCTTCTTTATCTTTTGTAACCCGTTGTATGAACCTACTCTATGTTTTTCCTCAGATCGGTTTACCAGTTTTGTTGTACTTTTCTTAGAGTTGAATTTGTCAGAAGTTTACTTACATTTAATTTAGGAATCGAGGTCAACGTGTAGACGATAGTACCGATTTTGACTCACTATAATGAGTCCTAACCTTTCCAACTACCCGTTATCTTTGAGGGTACGTAACGACCACCCTCATGTATAATCATGTTGGTGAAACCTCTTGACAAACTATAGTAGACTATTTCGACTTGGATCGGTTTGTACTGAATTATGATTGTATAGGTCCACTCATCGGTAGTCTTCCGTATGTACGTAAGTAATGTTACTTTTTTCTCACAACGATCGTAATTATCACTATCTTTGACACTAGATGGGGTTGTAAGTGATTTCCATTCTACGTATTTATGTGACTCCGTATAATTATGTTCCCTTATGACATATTGTTACATACGGTTACTTGATAAAGAGGTGGTTATCTTTCCAGTGTGGAGTGTTTTCCTTGTACATCCCTCTCTTCTGTCTCTGTTTGTGTTTTCAAACTTGTGTGTTTTAACAAGTCTGACATAAATTTATTGTAAGCCTGAAACCGTCCTATTTAGAGAACATAACGTACGAGTGAGTGAAGTCCGTACAGACAGTGAACGCTAGGGCACCTGCCACCGGACGGTTCGAGAAGACAAGTACCGTAAAAGGTCCGTTCTTATGGCCTGACCCAACGGTAAAGGAGGAGGTTCCCTAGAAGGACTGGGTTCCTAGCTTGGTCTCAGAGGAAACGGAGGACGTAACGTCCGTCTAAGAAAAGACGACTCGGTGGTCCTTAGTCCTTTATTTAATGACGTGACCCCTCCCCAGTACAGAATCTCCCCATGATCCTCAAAAACTGAACTATCACGTGACAAAGAACCGACCATTTAATCCGCCTACACAAGTGGGATGCAAGTAAGTAACTTGTCATGTAAATGTTACACACACAAAAAGATACATTAACAACATGAACTTGTATCTGTAAATAATTATTAAAACCTTTACGGACACGAAACCTTAGCAATCTCAATACCTCTTAACACCACCCCCACCTTAGAGACAATGACAAAATTCGTTTTTTTTTTTTTTTCCGTTCTACCATGTTATTTTCGTACCTAAAACCGTTATCCGTCAAAAGTCAAACTTAGGATTCAAATGACGAGTAATCGGAATACAGGAACTTATATAATAAATTATATAGATTAGGATTCAAAGATTTTTTACTGAAATTCTTTATATATATATATATATACATATATTTAACTGAATCTCAGAAAAAAGGGGATTTTGAAAGACAAATCGTGACGAATTTCTTATTTCAGTGACAGTAAGGTCCTACCGGATGACGGTTACCTACACCGAACCCACCAAAGACATAGAGACGAAATGAGTAAACCGATTTCGGTTGAAACTTTTTTATATTTCATGAAGAATATGGGTTCGGTATTGATGAAAGGAAACGTTGTGAACGCGAGAGTACCGATCGGAGGATCTGCGCGTTTTTGTATCGTCGTCATGTTTCTGATTAGTAAAAGGAGATGTCTTCGGAGTGAGTCCCTTGAGTGAAGAGAGTAAACACGGTTTCAGCTTATAGAGGTGTTAGGAGGGTCGAAACGGAAAAGCCACTGAGTCTTGTGGACCAACGGTTAACGATCGACTGCTATTAATCGAGAGTTAATAGTGGTCAATGTAAAAGTGGACAAGTTAAACGTTTAAAGAATTAAAAACCGAACAGGATAATTGTTCAAGACTAGAGAAAACAGAAGCCATGTGGACGAGACACAAACACACACGCACACACACCTTCTCCCCTCCCGAGGGTGACACCTTAAGGGGGAAGTCGATGGTAGGGCAGGTAAGAGTAGGTAGACGACAGTCTGTCCATGTACGAGGCGTTTCCCTATAAACCTCTCTGGGTCCAAGAATCAGAGTCATAGAATACCTGACAGGACGAAAGGGCCTTAACAAAGATGCCTAAAAGAGTCATTTTCACGAGTTGTTAGTGATCCGTTAGGAAAATAAAGACATTTACTCGAAAGAATTTTATATTGGTTTTATTCTCGATTTGTTATATTGTTCCTCACTTAAAAATTAGTACATCCTCAGAGGGTCTAATCCATTACCTAATTCTCATTTGGTCCTATATTTTACTTCAATTTCCTCTACACCTCATTCTAAAATTTCCCCTTGTCTTTTTAAATAAGATCACTTTAAACAAACACCAATATAAACTTCTTCCCAAAGAGACCTCCGAGTCTACCATTTCTTAGACTCTGTACAGACGTCACACCCTCTGGGACCAAGCTCGTGTCCCAGTCCTTCTAGGGGACCTCTTCTCTTACTGATGGGTGAGGTCGTAAGAACGGACCTCTTAAGGTACCTGTCTCCTCGGACCACCCAATGTCTGTACCCCAGTGTTTCTTAGACTGTTCTGACTCGTTGATTGTGAAAGTGAAAGTATAAACTTGTGTACAGTTAATTTGACTTATATAGGTAATTTACATACTAACCATCACAACCTTAATTGTACTTAATTTCACCTTAAGAGATTTATTATATTGTAGTACTTGTTCCGTTATAGTGTTCTACAATTTGGATCTTAATTCACCTGTACGTTGTAACTAAATACATAATTTATTGTACTTGTATCGAGTATATATGTCTCTTCCGTTACCGTGGGGTGAGGTCATGAGAACGGACCTTTTAGGTTACCTACCTCTTTGGACCATCCGACGTCAGATACCCCAGCGATCCCCAGCCTGTGTTGACTCGCTGAAGTGAAAGTGAAAAGTGAAAGTACGTAACCTCTTTCTTTACCGTTGGGTGAGGTCACAAGAACGGACCTCTTAGGGTCCGTGCCCCCTCGGACCACCCCCGACGGTAGATACTCCAGCGTGTCTCAGCCTGTGCTGACTTCACTGAATCGTCGTCGTCGAGTATATATCAAAATTTTACTATATTTTCCGTGTCGTGTATCTTTCTTTAAATGAACTTAGTACAAGAAAGGAAGTGAAAGATAAATTTCTACCAATAAATTTAAAATAAAAAAATTAAATAAATTGACCTCCTACTACAATTTTCTTTTCAAAATTATTTTTTCTTGTATATCGAAAAAAGACACGGTACTATTAAATAAATAAATAAAAATCGTTGTAAACAAAATGTAGTTACATCAATATCTAATATTATTTATAATACGAAAATTAAATTGTCATACAAATTTCAAAAAGATACAAAGGTGTCAAAAGTACTGACATTTTTTACGTCTAATCAAAAGTTTTACTATAAAATGTTAACGATTTAGTAGACGAAGCCCCCCTTTAAACAACACGTAGATAAAATTTTTAATAACACTCATTCTGATGTTACCTGTAAAAACAGAAAAATAATGAAAGTTATATAAACTTCCCTTAATATACAATTTCCCATACTAAGTTAATAACATACGGAACTATATAACGGTTTAACGGAAATAAACCGTTAAAAGAAAAGTTAAACACGAAAGGTGAAGGTTTAGCCGTCATGATAATAAGACACGAATCAGCGAGTCAGTACACACTGAGAAACGCTGTGGTACCCGAGATCGGACTGTCCGAGGAGACAAGTATCCCTAAGATCTCCGTTCTTATAACTTCACCCAACGGTACGGGTCCCTAATTTGGGTCTAGAGGGTGTACCGTCCGCCTAAGAAATGGTAGACTCGATGGTCCCTTTTCCATGATATTAAGACTATAAAAATTAGGGAAAATATAAAAACAGTCTTTCTTATATAAAAACGTAAAAATTATAACCTTTTTTAAGTGTGTAATACTTTTTTTTTGATATTTGTGTCCTTTAACGTCTCTTTTTGTTTTGGTTTTAATGATATTAAGATACTGGGTCTTTTAAGAAATTATAAAACTTTAGACAAAGTCAGAAAATATCCTTTTATAAAATTTTTGGGTAATATTTCGAATATAAAACCTTGTCACTTGTCTTTGGTGAACTATCAGATTAAGGGAATTATGTAAAACTAAAAAAATCTATATTCGTAGTATAGAATATAAATAAATAAATAATTTATATTTAAATTTTTTTTATTTTTTTTAACTTTTTATTTATATTTAAATAAATAAAATTAACCACCAATTAATGAAATGTTATAACATAACCAAAACCGTATGTAGTTGTACTTAGACGGTGTCCATATTAGATGTGTCATGTCTAGTATCAAAATAGTATGTTTTATATGGTTTTAAATACTTTTTAACAGGTGAAAAAAAGACTCTCGTCTTTAAGTGTAAATAAAATTAAGTAACATTTGAAATTACAAGACAAACACGAAAGAGAGTTTATAATTAATAAATACAAAAATAAGTAAGTGAGTTCCCTGTAAATAATTCAACAATCATTTTGTGTTTCTGTCCGGACCAGTAAAACACTTCTCCCTAGTATCTGATTAGTCTTTTCAGAAATGACGTTTTATTTTTGAAATGGACTTAGAACTTACTGTTCATCCAGAACTTCTCCGAAGTCGTTCGTTCTCTTTCTTGTCATAAAGTTCTTCCGTACTATGCTACTTCTGAGTTCGTATGTTCTACTATATTATACTACGACTGTCATCGGACCATCCTCTGCCATCAGAATTCTTTCCTCGACCTCTTTAGTTCTCCCCGGTATCGGTCCACCCGTACTACACAGTACTCTTTCTATCAATGGACTCTGGGACATTTCGTCTATAACTGTATCATTATCTTTTTATTGATATTCGTTAATTTATTCGATCTATAAATAATGTAGTTTAGAGTCTGAAGGATATAAGGGGTTTTACAAAGTAGATTTGATCAGATTTGTTCATATATACTCTTAGTGAAGAATTTGTAGTTATGATGTATCAGTAACAAAGTTTATGTACGAGTTTGAGATTCGTTACGTTTGTCACACAAAGTACCTGTAGAGAGAGTACCATTTATACACTTTTTCGTCAAAAAACGAAGTAGGGTTGATTTCACATCCGAGGTCCAGAGAAAACAACAAGTCAGTGATTCAGTACAGGTCGAGAAACGCTAGGACACCCGTCGTCGTATGGTCCGAAGGGACAGGAAGTAGTAGAGGGTCTCAAACAAGTTTGAGTACAGGTAACTTAACTACTACGGTAGGTTGGTAGAGTAGGAGACAGTGGGAGAAGAGGAGGACGAGAATAAGAAAGGGTCGTAGTCTCAGAAAAGGTTACTTAGTCGAGAAGCGTAGTCCACTGGTTTCACAACCTCGAAGTCGAAGTCGTAGTCAGAAAGGTCACTTATAAGTCCCAACTAAAGGAAATCCTAACTGTCCAAACTAGAGGAACGACAGGTTCCCTGAGAGTTCTCAGAAGAGGTCGTGGTGTCAAGTCTTGGTGGTCCAGAGACTTGTTGTTATTTATGATAGTGTAGAGAATTTGTCGTCCGAGATTGACACTTGTATTTTACTGTCTTCTGTTGGATCAGGGTATGTCTACTAAATTGGAACTTTGACTATGAGACTAATAAAAATCTTACCGTCATTTCAAATCTTTTTACTTCTGATATAATGAATCCCTACTATCGATTGAACTCGTAGGTACCCACCAGTCTCTGACTTTTATATGAGTCATACACCTGTCGTCTACGTCTACGACGACGACGACGACGGTTCAACGCAATCAGTACAGATTGAGACACGCTGGGGTCTCTACCGTCGGGTGATCCGAGGGGGTAGGGACCCTAAGAGGTTCGTTCTTGTGACCTCACCCAACGGTAAAGGAAGAGGTCACGTACTTTCACTTTTCACTTTCACTTCAGGGAGTCAGTACAGGCTGAGAATCGCTGGGGTACCTGACATCGGATGGTCCGAGGAGGTGGGTACCCTAAAAGATCCGTTCTCATGACCTCACCCAACGGTAACGGAAGAGGCTCTACGTCTACTGTGGTGGGTATACTGTCTTTTACTTCCCCTTGATTTTTTGGAGAACTACTTTCACTTTCTCCTCTCACTTTTTAAACCGAATTTCGAGTTGTAAGTCCTTTGCTTCTAGTACACGACGCCAGGACGGGATCACCTAGGTCCCATTAAACTGTCCCTCTGCCTCATCCACTCCTTTTTTGAATAAATGAATCTTTATATTTTCTTTAATTCTTTATCATATCATCCTTTTAAATCACCTCTTGTCTACGACTTATGGAACCAAATGCACCTTTCTGTTATTTCAAGGTCTGTTCCTCGAACGTGGTGGATGCAATCCGGTGACCGCAGGAGAACTTATCGTCCCCCACGGGGCGGATCCCGGGGGAGAGCTCACCTAGAATCTTCGGTCCCGTTCATTCATCTGTACCCCTCGGAGGTGCGGGGTCTACCCTTAAGTCGGTCTTTTATCTCATTCCTTCTCTGTACCCCCTTTGGCCAGGAAGGTTACTGACCGGACCGGAGATAACAGATCTTTCCGGAAAATATGGAAAAACTAACATGTATCTCTAGTTACCCATTATGTTTTAATACGTCACAATCGTCGGGTCTGAGAATAGTTTTGGTCCGAAAAGAGAGACGTATGGATCAACATATGTGTTCAGAATCCACTAAATGTAGTAGAAGGTCGGTTTTCCCGGTTAATTGTAAAATGTCGGGAAAAGACTATTCCCAAACAGTTGGTCTTCTGAATAAACACAACAAGAAGAGTTTCAGACCACGGTGAGAGTCTTTCGTGATTTATTTCAATGTAAGAATGTATCGTTTCTATATCGTTAAATATTATTCATTTTCCTCATGTCACTAAATATTGTTTTCTTTTCATTAATTGAGTTTTCAGATCACAACGATTGTAGTTTTGATGATATATGGAAAAGGGTATAGGGCTAATGTAACTAATTATAGGAGTGTCCACGGATTTTCTATTCCTTATACCTCCGGACCGTCGTTAGTAATTCAGTTGTCACTTTAGATAGTGGTTATACTAAAAATCGAGAAATCTTTTCCGAGACATAGAAATTCTACGAAATTCGAAACACGGAGAGTACCAACCCCCCGACATTCGTTAAGTGTTCGACATTTTTCAGGTCCCCTTGGACAATCCGTTCGATCTCTCAGTAGTCTCCCCCAAACTTGACTGTGTAGGGAAAGTTTACGTCTTCTGATTTCGGGACTCAATTGAAAAAGGTCTCACACAGTCTTCTCACCTTTTCGTGTCATGTTATTCCGTCCGTCTAAGACCAAAACCCCCATGTACGAGTCCTTTAAGGTCCCCCTTTGGGACTCTGGACTGAGCGGAACGGGTAGTGTGGAGAGGTGTACTGGAACAGTACCCACCCTAAGGAATACGACCGAGGGCCGTTAGTACCGTAGACCAGGTAGTGAAGTACCGGTTATCTACCCCTTTGTCACCTTTGTCACAGTCTGAAATAAAAAGACCCGAGATTTTAGTGACGACTACCACTAACGTCGGTACTTTAATTTTCTGCGAATGAGGAACCTTCTTTTCAATACTGGTTTGATCTATCGTATAAGTTTTCGTCTCTGTAATGAAACGGTTGTTCCCAGGTAGATCAGTTCCGATACCAAAAAGGTCACCAGTACATACCTACACTCTCAACCTGACACTTCTTTCGACTCGCGGCTTCTTAACTACGAAAACTTGACACCACAACTTCCGAGAACTCTCAGGGAACCTGACGTTCCTCTAGTTTGGTCAGGTAGGATTTCCTCTAGTCGGGACCCATAAGAACCTTCCTAACTACGACTTCGACTTTGAGGTCATGAAACCGGTGGAGTACGTTTCTCAACTGAGTAACCTTTTCTGAGACTACGACCCTCCCTAACCCCCGTCCTCCTCTTCCCCTACTGTCTCCTACTCTACCCACCTACCGTAGTGACTGAGCTACCTGTACTCAGACTCACTTGAGACCCCCCACCACTACCTGTCCCTCCGGACCACACGACGCTAAGTACCCCAACGTTTCTCAACCTGTACTGACTCACTGACTTGACTTTACTACACCTGTCGTTGAAATTCACTTTATCCAAAAAACTTGGTTTCCTACACTGAGACTCGTATATGTCTATTACAGTAAACTGGGTTTTGTTCGAAATTATGACTCAGACATACACACTCGGAGTATATATCATATTACTTAATATATATATTGCATATTGAGTTATATTACTTTGTCTCAAATAAGGTAAACATACATTTGTAAAACACTCATAATGTTTACCATACAGATTCCGAGTCACCATCTTTGGGTGGACGGTTACGTCCTCTACGTCCAAGGTAGGGACCTAACTCTTCTAGAGGACGTCTTCCTTTACCGTTGGGTGAGGTCATACACCGGACCCTTTAGGGTACCTTTCTCCTCGGATCACCCGATGTTAGGTACCCCAGAGTTTCTCTGTCAATACTGAATCGTTAACTCGTTCTCGCACCCAAGACATCCCCACGAGGTAGTTATAAACTGAGTAAAATAAAATCGACGGTCCCGTGATATTACGATGATGAAAGAGTAGGAAGTCTGAAAAATCCTTTAGACACGTCCTACCTCTTCTTAAATCTTATGAATGATTAAAGGACTAAAACTGAAGGTTCGGATTCTAGACTTTTAGACGTAAACATTAACTAAATTGAAGAATTAAGGGTAAGATAAAAAAGGACTAAAGTTCTACAAATAAGAGTAACGTCTTAACATCAGAGACCTAAACATATACGTGAACACGGGGTGACTTCAAAAAACAATATATATGATTCTATATCATATCGTATCACTTCAGCGAGTCATCACAGTTGAGATGGTCCGAGGAGGCAGGTACCCTGAAAGGTCCGTTCTCATGACCTCACCCAACGGTAAAGGAAGAGGTTCCCTAGAAAGACTGGGTCCCTAACTTGGGACCAGAGGACGCAACGTCCGTTTGCGATATGGCAGACTCGGTGGTCCCTTCTGCTCATGATTCTCTATATATATATATACCTTGGAAATTTCTAGACCGTATATGGTCGCGTAAAAGACAGAGATAAATGAATTCATTAGTAGTTGATGTAAGATCATCAGGTGGTCTTATTCCTGACGACTAAAGTCACCCAGTGGTTAAGATACTAAATATAAACACGCTAAACCGTGTATACCACATCTTTTATATGAGATCACATGAGAATTTAACAGAACCTGAAAATTTCACTATACTAAAAAATTTTAGAAATAAATGAACTACTCTTAATTCACATGACTGACAAAAATAAGAATACCAATATTATAAGGAAAACTTTATTTTAATACTGTCTGTATAGAGTAACTGTACTCCTTCGTCTCACTCCTTACGAGGGGTTGGGACGTATTGACTCAAATATACTTAGTAGACACGAACAACGAGAGTTTTTATTTCCGGAAACTTGACTTCACAATAGACTTACAACTCATCGTTCCTTGGTTACTAATTTTACTATCATAAAGGTATGATACCTTATATCGGGTATATAACATTTACAACCCTTTATAAACTATTTTACACCAACGGTCTACAAAGGAAAATTTACTTACGTTTCTCCTATGTGTATGTAATTTTAGTTTATCCAATTTTGGTTATTAGTTCTGTTTTACAATTTTTCGTCTCCTCTTTTTCTATATAGTGTTTCCTTATTTATACTCTTTAATTTATAAAAAACTAGTCTTTGATACATTCTGGATTCCTTTAGTTTATTGTAGAAATGTTAGAAGTTTCCTTTGTTATTGACAGTTAAATCTTTTAAAAGTAGTTTTTTATAAAGTTTTTATTTATTATTTATTACTGAAGATTTTTTAGAAAATTTTTAATTCTGGAATAAAAAATTTCTTCAAAATCTAAGTGTCGTTCTAATTACCCCTCTATCTCTCAAGAGTATATAAGAGTGGGAAAGAGGGGTCGGAGAGGTAAGGGTTATGGGGGGTAGTCTCACCATGTAAACAATGTTGACTACTTGGATGTAAAGGGGATGATACCGGATGAAGGTTACAACATATCAGATACTCAAACCTGTTTGTGTACTATTGTACATAGATAGTAATACCATAGTATGTCCCATAAAAGTTGCAAGATGTTAAGGTGAAACAAAAGGACAAGTAGGGAGGGAGGTGGGGTCGGAGATCGTCTGTGATAGAAAAGTGCAAAGACATCAAAAGAAAGGGGGGAAAGGTCTTACAATATATCAACCATCGTATGACATACATTGGAAAAATCTAAACAAAGAAAGTGAATTATTATACGTAAATTCTAAGTAGGTACAGAAAAGTACCGAACCAGTGAGTAAATAAAAATCACAACTTATTATAAGGTAACAGTCAATTTCAGAAACTGGATAAAAAATTAACCCAACAAAATTATCCCAACTTAATCACAAGAAACATAAAACCAATTGTCAGAAAATAGTGAATTCGAAAAACGTCTATAAAAGAAAAATTGTTATTAATAGTATAAAACAAGAGTTATAATATATGAAAATATTTAATAAAACAGAACTATTTATCTTTTTTTAATTTTATCTTTTATTTGTAAAAGATAAACCCCAAAAGTCCCAACTTTATACGTGTAATCTAAAACTGGATAATCAAAATAGTTGTACTCAGGTTTGATAAAGGAGACCGTAAAATATGTATGTCGTACGAAGGGACCACTGAGTCTAGTATTTCTTATGGACGTCACGTTCTCTGGGTCCAAGTTAGGGACCCAACCCTTCTAGGGTATCTCCTTCCTTACCGAGAGGTGAGGTCATAAGAACGGTCTTTTTAAAGTACCTGTCTCCTCAGACCACCCAATGTCAGGTACCTCAGTGTTTTTCAACCTGGGTTGACTCCTTGATTGTGAAATATTTCTGTAGTACTAGTAAATATTTTTAGTTTAAAGTAAGGGAATCGGGATTGGTTACACAATTTTGTAGTTGCAAACATTACAGATTTACTGTCGGACTCAAAAGTTACCTTTATATTTATCCGGAACTAAACTAAATTGTTTTACTATCACAAATCGTTTTAGAATGTAAAAACATAGGATTTAGGTCATAGATCACAAAAGTCTTTTGGGAGATATCTCTTGTATAAAATAAAGTAAAGTGTGACACAATTAACACATTATGTGACATTGGTAATGGAAAATGGTTGATGTTAATGAGAAGATTACTTTTGACTACTTAAATTGTTCTTTAATAATCTAGACAAACTAGATTCGTACTTGTTCACCAACTACCCTTTACTAAGAATTACTTATAAAGTAAGGGAAATGGTGAGGGAGGAAGTTAAAATATTAACTTAATGTACGGAGTTAAATCAATTTATTTCTTTATTAGTGTATTCTGTGAATCACATGTCTTATGGTATTATGTATTGTAGTTGATATTCCTTAAAAGACAAAGTCTGGTCCTTTACATAACGGACGGTAAACGAAAAAAAAAAATTGTAAATCATATACTTTCGTTTAGATCAAAAAGAGTATTTTAAAAAGGATTCAAAAGACGGAGGATTTATAGAAGTTTTATTATATAAGTACACAAGAGAAGAGAGAAACAACGACAGTCGTTTTTGGTGGTAATAAGACCGTAGGGTTAAACGACGAAGAGAAAAAGAGAGAGGGTAAAAAAGGAAGGTTAAAGGATAGTCCTTGAAGAAAATTTCTACGAATTTAGAACTGAATTTAGAAAGTGTCCAGAGGGCAACGGAAATCTTATTCCACGATTACGGACTTATCATATTCTTAAGGACACCCCAAACAAAGGATATATAAAGAGTCACGGTAGAACGTGCACCGTGGAGCACGAGGTCATTATACCTGTCAAACGACAAGAAGTTTGTAAAATACTATACGAACATCCGAGTGGAAATTTATAAATAAAAAAAAGACGAACTTAACAACAGGAGTCTGAAAGAGACGGGTGGGTAGAGTTGTGACATATCATTTAAAGGTAAGTAACAAGTTCTTCGTTGAAATTTGAAAAGAAAGGTCATCTTACCGTTCTACAATTTCACACAGTATTCGTATTTGAAATAGGATTCTTATGACATTTTATTAGATAAGAAACTTAGGTAGGAGGTATATTTAAAGAGTAAAATAAAGATGGTACAAATGTTTGTCTCGGAAGTTTTATGAACATTACTTCTCATGATGTCTAGTCATGAGGTTGGTATAGGAGAGACGGACTAAAGGAATGACCTATGGTCTTTAAGTCTCTTAATTATTTTGAGATCCTCGTCGAGAGAGTCGGACAATACCTCCTTTAGACTACACATTTACAATGTCAAGGAAACGGGGATCCAACCCTCATGCAGTTCCGACATATAACAGTGGGACGAATAAATTGAATATACGTCTCATGTAGTACTCTTTGTGACCTGACCTTCTTTGTGTTCGACCTTAGCTAACGACCCTCTTTATAGTTATTAGAGTCTATACGTCTACTGTAGTGGGAATACCGTCTTTCACTTCTCCTTGATTTTTCGGAGAACTACTTTCACTTTCTCCTCTCACTTTTTCAACCGAATTTCGAGTTGTAAGTCTTTTACTTCTAGTACCGTAGACCAGGGTAGTGAAGTACCCTTTGTCTACCTCTTTGTCACCTTTGTCAAAGACTGAAATAAAAAAACCCGAGGTTTTAGTGACGTCTACCACTAACGTCGGTACTTTAATTTTCTACGAATGAGGAACCTTCTTTTCAATACTGGTTGGANCTTTCACTTTCTCCTCTCACTTTTTCAGCCGAATTTCGAGTTGTAAGTCTTTTACTTCTAGTACCGTAGACCAGGGTAGTGAAGTACCCTTTGTCTACCTCTTTGTCACCTTTGTCAAAGGCTGAAATAAAAAAACCCGAGGTTTTAGTGACGTCTACCACTAACGTCGGTACTTTAATTTTCTGCGAATGAGGAACCTTCTTTTCAATACTGGTTGGATCCATCGTATAAGTTTTCGTCTCTGTAATGAAACGGGTGATTCCAGGTAGATCAGTTCCAATATCAAAAAGGTCATCAGTACATACCTACACTCTCAACCTGACACTTCTTCCGACTCACGGCTTCTTAACTACCAAACCTTGACACCACAACCTCTTCTGAGAACTCTCAGGGAACCTGACGTTCCTCTAGGTTGGTTAGGTAAGACATCCTCTAGTCGGGACTCTAAAGAAACCTTCCTTACCACGATTTCGACTTTGAAGTCATGAAACCGGTGGAGTACGCTTCTCAACTGAGTAACCTTTTCTGAGACTACGACCCTCCCTAACCCCCGTCCTCTTCTTCCCCTGCTGGTTCCTACTCGACCGACCTACCGTAGTGACTGAGCTACCTGAGCTCAGACTCACTTGAGGTCCCCAACCACTACCTGTCCCTCCGGACCGCACGGCGTTAAGTACCACAGCGTTTCTCAACCTGTGCTGACTCGCTGACTTGACTTGACTTGACTTGACCCCAGACCTACTCCATAAGGAGTTTCCTCAATTCTAGGATATTGAGTGTCGTCATTGAATGGTCTATTAAGTAGGAAATATCCAAGAAAGGAAGGGAGAATTTAAACGGAACTAATTAAAGAAACCCTTGTATAGGTTTTATTCGATGAACATAATTTTAGAAACAAGTTGTCAGTTGAAGACCCTCTTGTGTATAACTCTTTCTGTAACCATTTATGGTAAATGAGTAACTTAACAAAAATGTACAACATTAAATAATTACAATCCGAATCTATTAGTCTTACAAAATCCTCAAAGTTTCATTTATTAATATCGAAGATACGTTCATATAGTTGAATACATATCAAGTATTTATTCCTATGTTTAAATCTCGTACAAAACGTAACCGGTTTTACAAACAACACCAAAAAGGCATTCTAGAATTTGTTCTTACTTGAGAAGTAAGTCGGGTCATTTAAGGTAAGTTCGAGTTGACTCCCGTCAAACTTTTGATTTACTATCTTGTTTTATTTGGTTCCTACTACTATATTTTAGGTAGTGTTAGATACCCTCAGACCGTAATAGACTACATGCCCTAAGAAAAAAATCGTAACCTTTTTTTAAGGACTCAGTTAAAATCGTAGTTTTATAACGAATCTAAAGGTACATAAGAAAGTTAGAATGTTGTATTAGAATCCGAAACCGTTTTAAAATCTAGACTAAAAGAATAAAGACAGTAATATAAACTTCTGTTTTAATGATATTTAATTATGTCGTTTAGTTTTATATTTTCTTTTATTTTTAATATAACGAGTAGTGAAGAGGGGGTTTCTATAGTGACAAATTTTATACCGTATCAAAGACATGTTTACAGGTTTACATATCGTAATATATTTATATCCGATTGTGACAAATATAGTAAAACACTTGAAGGAAAGAGTCATTTATCGGACTTAAAAAGTCACGATAATTTATAAAAAGATGTTTTAATAAAAACGACCGATATCCTCTAAATTGAATTCCACGAATTAAAAACCAAACTAACGTATAAATTCACTGTGTAAATGTTTAGGAATTTCAGTTTAAAACATTTGATTATCGACAAGATCCCGAATGTGTATCATCAGTGTAAGACCGAGTGTCTTAGAACCCTTTAAAATAGTAGACCGTAGTCTCCTAGTTCATTAAGTTAAAATTTTTGATGAAGTTGACAGAGATGTATTCGAACCAACAATCTCTGTGGAGATTATATATTCTGAGAGTACAATCTTGATTGGGTATGGAGAATAAGACGAAGAAGAAGAAAGGGGTATTGTGTATAATGATGGATTGAATAATATATTAACCATTAAACATTACAAACAACATATAGAGAAGTTATCTAAAATTCTTGGTACTTACACTCCCGTCACAGATCGTGTACCACCCAAAAATTATTTGAAAACTCTTTATTCACGTTGAACTTTTTCTGGAAAAGATGTGACATATTAGAGATGAAGATCATTAACGTTCAGTAATACTATTCTTGGTTGTAAGGGTTTATTAGAAATCTAATATAGTAAAGAAGTGAAACAGGTGTCCAACGAGTCAACAATTAAAAGAACACTCAAGAACTAGATAAACTATATACAATGAACAAGTAGACCTGATCTTTTTTAAAGTCTTAATTTGACTTACGAAACTTGTGTTTCCTCCTTTCCTGACTGGAGGTTTACACACATATTTTAGACTCTAAATGTACAATAATGTTTTACGTCGTAGTTTCAATCTAATCATAGTACATCATCATTGTACATCGATAATGTTGATAATGTTGTCATTTACATTTAATAGTGAACTATCCATAGATTTTTAGATAATATACAACTTTCAGATATGATTTCAGTATAAAAGGGTACCCGATAGAAAGATCATTTTTATTCACGTACCTGTAAAATTCCGACGATGTACAAAGAAAAGTCAATAAAACCATACAATTTCTACAAGTATACTGAATTTAGTCCACTCATTTTCTTTAAAAGTAAATGAATAAAAAACAGAGGAGAAAATTTCAAAATAAAAGGGAACGGACGAAGAAGCACTTCGTTACGATTCACAAACCACTCCTCCTTACAAGGTAGGAGGGACGACTCGAGTCCGTCGTCTTCTCCGTGGTGTTCCGTCCCTTAAGGCATCACTACGACGACGAATAGTCGAGTCCAACACAGTATACTCGAAGCTAATAATAGAATTGAGTTGTTGACTTTGAAAAAATAAATGGTTCTTTAATAAGTAGAGAGAAATTTTGGTCTAAACCATCAACTGAGGTTTTAGAGATCTCAACTCAGTTACATGGTCCATCTAAATAATCTAAGATGTCTTTTTCCTTCTTCAGGGAACTAATATTAATCAAACAATATTACGGTGGTTTAGGGAATGAACGGGGTCTTTTATTTTAAAAGTTTTCAATATATTACAAGTGTTTCTTTTTATTTTGTGTATACGTAAATCCAATGTTTTTGACTCCCTTTATGAAACAATGTGACACTTTTACTAAAAAATCGTGGAAACACTACGGTCGTGTTGAGTTTGAGATGTGGGTATGAAGAGATGTGGCCATGAACCTCCTAACTACTGAGTCTAATAAGTTGGAGTTATTAGTGTTTTGTTGTTTGTTTTTCGTTTCTTATGACTATGAAACAAAATAATGTTTAACTCATTAAATGTAAGTTCTTTTTTACTTTTTCATGTATGTGTTTGAAGTTTCTATGTGATCTCCCATCTTTAAACGTTACGTACCTTGTTGGTTTTATGGTCACGGATCCTATATATTACTAAGAATGTAGGTCGTCTTCTGTTAGGGATTCTTTTGACCCGTTTTATATATTTCTGTATTAGACTTCTTTTTCTTTGGACTTACAGGTTACTTGTATACCTTTTCGTACATAAAAATTATCACTTGTCTTTTCACTTTTATTCTGTAGTTACTCTATGTCAAAGTTGAGGTTATTTTCATACTCTCGAAGCATCGAAAGTATATACTACAGTTATGTTTAACCATATTGGAGGATTCTTCGTTAAACCGTTATAGATTATTTTAACTCCCACGTCTATGTACGTCAGGTCATTAGATCGGGATTGGTATATAAGTCTTTTGATTCTAGTACCGTAGACCAGAGTAGTGAAGTACCGTTTATCTACTCCTTTGTTGCCTTTATAGCTGTCTGAAATAAAAAACCCCGAGGTTTTTAGTCACGTCTACTACTGACGTCGGTGCTTTAATTTTCTACAAACGAGGAACCTTCTTTTCGATACTAGTTTGATCTGTCGTATAATTTTTTGTCTCTGTAATGAAACGACTGTTTCCAGGCAGATCAGTTCCGATACCAAAATGGTCACCAGTACATATCTACACTCTCAACCTGATATTTCTTTCGACACTTGACTTCTTAACTACGGAAACTTGACACCACAACCTCTTCTGAGAACTCTCAGGGAACCTGACGTTCCTCTCGGTTGGTTAGGTAAGACTTCCTCTAGTCAGGACCCACAAGTAACCTCTCTGACTGCGACTTTGACTTTGAGGTTATG
Source organism: Capra ibex (assembly GCA_006410555.1). NCBI lineage: Eukaryota > Metazoa > Chordata > Mammalia > Artiodactyla > Bovidae > Capra > Capra ibex. The sequence continues at coordinate 6,683,827 of SJYO01012347.1, read as the reverse complement.
AAACCGGTGGAATACACTTCTCAACTGAGTAACCTTTTCTGGGACTACGACCCTTTCTAACTTCCGTCCTCCTCTTCCCCTACTGTCTCCTACTCTACCAACCTACTGTAGTGACTGAGTTACCTGTACTCAAACTCATTTGAGGTCCTCAACCACTACCTGTCCCTTCGGACCACACGACGTCAGGTACCCCATCATTTCTCAGTCTGTGTTGACTCGTTGACTTGACTTGACATGACTTAGTATATAAGATCTCTTTTAGAAAGTTTTTGTCGGACGTTGGTGGTTGTGTTCCCATCCAGACTTGATACTCAGGTGAACATAAACAGACTATAGACTCATGTCGATAGTGTGTTTAGTTGGGTCTGGTCTTCTTGACACCCTTATTTATTCATATTGACGTTCAGTGATTTAATACCTCTTTAAACAGAGTACACTTTTTCACTAGTATAGATGAGTACAGATACGACATATATTTATATTTATGTTTATATCACTTTTATTTTTACTCTAATATAATAGTAAACCTTAATTGTCGTAGTATCTTATTATAAAAAGGATATACCTCGTTCTAACAATAACGACAAAAAAGATATCGAGATCTTTTAGTTTTTTTATTCATCTCTCACCATATTAAGGGAATAGTAAGGTTTTATCGTCAGTCTCAAAGACATACGACTTACACCCGAGGGAACGTAGTGTACTAGAAACACCTGGATCCATGAAACGTTAGAAGCAGAAGTAAACGAAACAGAAGTACGTGACCCTCTCCGATAACGAAACTCAACGTCACCGACGTAGGGTTTACATCTTCCTTTTCCTTTGACACAAGTAAATCAAACAGGGTCTTCGTCTGTGACTCTTTCCTTAAACTCACGTTCTCCATGTAAACCCTTCATGTCTTTTATTATTGTTCCCTCTCCTTTCCACTATGTCCCTTCCCTTCCTCTTTTTTCTGTAATAAGTCGGATGAGAGGGTGTTTCGGTTGACCTCGAGTCAGGACATTCTTTTACATTTGACCACATTTGTGGACTGAGTTGAAACGGAGACGTTGTGACGAGTAAATGGTGTATTCCTACTCTCTCGACCTCATAATTGTGTATTGGAAGTCACTCAAGGAAACAGTCTCCTCGGACCGCCCGATGTCACGTACCCTAGCACTTTTCAGTCTGTGTTAACTCGCTGATTATGTAGTGGAAATACTCAACTCCGGACTAGGTCACCTTCTTACCACTATTAAGGAAACTTAAAGGTCTGAAGACACACCGTCCTTCCGAAAAGAATCGAGACCCCCCTTTTTTTTTAAGAGTCTGTGTCCCTTCAAGTAGTCTCTTGTTACTTTCCAGACTCTGTATCGTCGTCTCGGACTACCACAGACAAGGTCCCTACATAAGGTATTGACCTGTTTCTTCTTTGAACCAAACTTTTGAAGTCTCTGACCGGATAAACGGGTCTCTACCCTTTCACCCCTGAACTTACTAAGGTCAACGGTACCAATGATACTTACCTCTGGAACTTCTATTTCACCTCCAACTGAGGTCGAAACGAGAGGACCACGGAGTCTGGTGGTCCGAAAGTTCCCAGGTGTAAGACGTCCCTCGTCTAAGATTCCATCGGTCCATAACGTCTTCCTCTCGACTTTAAAGTTGGAGTTTCGGGAACCTCTACGTACATAACATCTCTCACCCGTACGGGATGTATTCCAACAATACATAGTAACCATTCACTCCGTAATCGGACCCACTAAGTCCTTCTCGTTTTAACATATCCGTGGACCTTATAATCCAGGTATTTAGTTCCGCTTAACCTTCACCAGTTTGTCCTCTACCGTTCTCACTTGCAGCTGTAAGATTCTTAGTCACTTGATTCTACCTGACCTTACCCACTTAAATTGACTCTACTGGTAATATAGATGATCGCACCCGTCCTTAGGGAATCTTCTTTACCTCATCGGTAGTATCAGTTGTCTTCTCAGGTTTTAAGTCATGAACCTACGTTAGAGTTTTACTGTCTTACTAGACAATCAAAGGTTCCGTTTGGTAAGTTATAGTGTCATTAGGTTCAGATGCGGGGTTGGTCATTGTGACTTCTTCGACTTCAACTTACCAAGATACTTCTGGATGTTCTGGAAAATCTTGATTGTGGGTTTTATCTACAGGAAAAGTAGTATCCCCTGTCCTTACGTTTTATCCTTCAGTTCTTTGTGGACCTCATTGTCCGTTTAAACCGTAACCTCATGTCTTACTTCGTCCCGTTTCCGATTATCTCAAGACGGTTCTTTTACGTGACCAGTATCGTTTGTGGGTGAAGGTTGTTGTGTTCTCTTCTGAGATGTGCACCTGTAGTGGTCTACCAGTTGTGGCTTTAGTCTGACTAATATAAGAAACGTCGGTTTCTNGTCTAACTAATATAAGAAACGTCGGTTTCTACCTCTTCGAGATATGTCAGTCGTATTTGTTCTGACCCTCGACTGACACCGAGTCTAGTACTTGTGGAATAACGGTTTAAGTCTAAATTTAACTTCTTTCATCCCTTTTGGTGATCTGGTAAGTCCATACTAGATGTAGTTTAGGGAATACTAATATGTCACCTTCACTCTTTATCTAAATTCCCGGATCTAGACTATCTGTCTCACGGACTACATGATACCTACCTCCAAACACCGTAACATGTCCTCTGTCCTTAGTTCTGGTAGGAGTTCTTTTTCTTTACGTTTTATCGTTTTACCGACAGACTCCTCCGGAATGTTTATCGACACTTATCTTCTCTTCGTTTTTCGTTTCCTCTTTCCCTTTCTATATGTGCAAACTTAAGTCTCAAGGTTTCTTACCTCTCCTCTCTATCCTTTCGGAAGGAGTCACTAGTCACGTTTCTTTATCTCCTTTTGTTATCTTATCCATTCTGATCTCTAGAGAAGTTCTTTTAATCCCTATGGTTCCCTTATAAAGTACGTTTCTACCCGAGCTATTTCCTGTGTTTACCATACATGGATTGTCCTCGTTTTCTATAATTCTTCTCCACCGTTCTTATGTGTTTTCTTGACATGTTTTTTCTAGAATTACTGGGTCTATTCGTACTACCACACTAGTCAGTGTGAGTGGATCTCGGTCTGTAGGACCTTACACTTCAGTTCACCCGAAATCCTTCGTAGGGATCCTTATTTCGATCACCTACGCTACCTTAAGGTCACCTCGATAAAGTTCAGGACCTTCTACTACAACACTTTCACGACGTGAGTCATACAGTCGTTTAAACCTTTTGAGTCGTCACCGGTGTTCTGACCTTTTCCAGTCAAAAGTAAAGTTAGGGTTTCGTTCCGTTACGGTTTTTACGAGTTTGATGACGTGTTAACGTGAGTAGAGTGTCCGATCGTTTCATTACAAGTTTTAAGAGGTTCGGTCCGAAGTCGTTATGTACTTGCCACTGGAAGGTCTACAAGTTCGACCAAAATCTTTTCCGTCTCCTTGGTCTCTAGTTTAACGGTTGTAGGCGACCTAGTACCTTTTTCGTTCTCTCAAAGTCTTTTTGTACATAATGACGAAAGAACTGATACGGTTTCGGAAACTGACACACCTAGTGTTATTTGACACCTTTAAAGACTTTCTCTACCTTTATGGTCTGGTGGATTGGACGGAGAACTCTTTGGACATACGTCCAGTCCTTCGTTGTCAATCTTGACCTGTACCTTGTTGTCTGACCAAGGTTTATCCTTTTCCTCATGTAGTTCCGACATATAACAGTGGGACGAATAAATTGAATATACGTCTCATATAGTACTCTTTGCGACCCGACCTACTTCGTGTTCGACCTTAGTTCTAACGGTTCTCTTTATAATTATTGGAGTCTATGCGTCTACTGTGGTGGGAATACTGTCTTTCACTTCTTCTTGATTTCTCAGAGAACTACTTTCACTTTCTCCTCTCACTTTTTCAACGGAATTTCGAGTTGTAAGTCTTTTTATTCTAGTACCATAGACCGGGTAGTGAAGTAACGTTTTTCTACCCCTTTGTCACCTTTGTCACAGTCTGAAATAAACAAACCCGAGTTTTTAGTGACGTCTACCACTAACGTCGGTACTTTAATTCTGCGAATGAGAAACCTTCCTTTCAATACCGGTTGGATCTGTCGTATAATTTTTCGTCTCCGTAATGAAACGGTTGTTTCCAGACAGATCAGTTCCGATACCAAAAAGGACACCAGTACATACCTACACTCTAAACCTGATATTTCTTCCGACTCACGACTTCTTAACTACGAAACCTTGACACCACAACCTCTTCTGAGAACTCTAGGGAACCTGACGTTCCTCTAGGTTGGTCAGGTAGGATTTCCTTTAGTCAGGACCCACAAGTACACTTCCTGTCTATAACTTAGACTTTGAGGTTATGAAACCGGTGGACTACTCTTCACGACTGAGTAAACTTTTCTGGGACTACGAACCTTTCTAACTCACGTCCTCATCCTGCCCTACTGTCCTACTCTACCAACCTACCGTAGTGACTGAGTTACCGGTACCCAAACCGATCTGACTCCGTCAACCACTACCTATCCCTCCGGACCGCACAACGCCTAGTACTCCAGTGTTTCTCAGTCTGTGCTGACTTACTGATTTGACTTGACTTGACTTTTAAGGGTTATTCATTTTCTTTTTACTTTAAAGTAGAAACTATTCTAATCTACGAATAGCTCAATTATAATTTTAAAAGAGAGACTTATATTAGTTCGTAAACGGGTTAATAGAAATTAATTAGACGATATCTTTACTCTGACGTTTAACATCTACCTTACATTACGAAATGTTTAGTTTCTTCTCAAATTTCATTTCGTTATTTTATCCTACCTCCAACAAAAGTAAACCCGTGAGTACCCGATGAATGACAAAATAGTTATAACGATCACTTCCCTTTTTAAAGTCATCGAATTTTAGTTGGACCAGAAACTTTATCTTTTCAAAAGTATTAAAACCGATGAAAAGTAAGATTTTCCCTCAAGATACTGTCCAACGAATAATGACGGAACAGACTGTCGGACCTCTTTGACGAGTTCGTCCGTCGTACTCACTTCCCGATTAATACCGTTCCTCCCTTCTTTCCCCTATCTTTAAGTACTCGAAAGTAAATAGGTCACGGTAATGAGGGAAAGAGGTCGAATTCTACTTCCGGACATTTCTGTGGGTTAAGAAAAAACTGGTCTTCACGAGTCTCTTTACCTATTTTGGTACCTGAACCCGTAACGTCACTAACTTTGAGTAGACAGGGAATGATCGATTTAAAAAAAAGAAAAGGGAGTGAACGAAGTTAACACAGGTTGATAAACACTGGGGACCTGACATCGGGTGGTCCGAGGAGACAGGAACCTTAAGATGTCATTCTTATGACCTCACCCAACAGTAAAAGAAGAGGTCCCCTAGAAAAACTGGGTTCCTAGTTTGGCCACAGATAATATAGAGAACGTAACCGTCTGTCCAAGACATGGTAATCACGGTGAACCCTTCTGGTAAAGAAAGAAAGAAAGAAAAGAAATTAACTACACATTAAATAGATGTCACAATCAAATCTGTACGTCGTGTCACTAAGTCGTAAAAATAGGCAAAATGAGGTAAATTTCAATAATGTCATATTACCGATATTAGAACACAACACAGGAGTAACGAATGGTTGAAATATGTATCATCAAACATAGAGAGTTAGGGAGAGAACGAAGGAGAATGGTGGGGAGAGAACAATAGACGACTGAGCAAAAGAGATAGACACTCAGAAAGACAAAATAATATATGTAATTGAACGAAATATAAAATCTAAGGTGTAATTCAACTATTATCGTATAGTATAAACAGAAAGAGACTTAATAAAGTGATTCGTATTATGAGAGACGACGACGACGATTCAGTGAAGTCAACACAGGCTGAGACACGCTGGGATATCTACCGTCGGGGGTGGTCCGAGGGGGCACGGACCCTAAGAGGTCCGTTCTTGTGACCTCACCCGACGGTAAAGGAAGAGGTTACGTACTTTCACTTTTCACTTTCACTTCAGTAACTTAGCACAGGTTGAGAGTCGCTGGGGTACCTGACGTCGTGTGGTCCGAGGAGGCAGGCAGGTAGGTATAACGACACCTACCGTCTTAAAATAAAAAAATAAAGACTCATTATGAGCACACACACACACACACACACACTCTGTAGAAATAGGTGAGTAGAGAACTATCTGTGAACCCAACAAAGGTATAGGACCTATAACATTTATCGCGATAACACTTGTAACCTCACGTACGTAGAAAAGTCTCGTCACAAAAACCAAAAAACCCCTATATATGAGGTTTTTACATCTTCCACTTAGTGATCTAGTGTCCGATCAAGATAAAAGTCTCAAAATTCCTTTGAGTATGACATAAGGTATGTCTGATGTAGTCAAAAAAAGGTGGTTGTCATATTTTTCCAAGGGATAAGAGGTGAATAAGTGGTTATAAACAATAAACATCTGAAAACTACTACCGGTAAGATTGTCAATACTCCACTATAAAGAAATAAAACTAAAAATGAACAGATTATTCATCACCCACTCGTAGAAAGATAATTGGACAATAACCAGTATAGTGAACATTTTTTTTTTAGAGGGTAAGGTATACAACAGAAAACCAAAACAACTACCAAAGGAAATAACACGTTTTCGAAAATTTAAACAATCCAGAGTAAACGAATCAAAACGATAAAGGAGTGACTGATTAAGAAGACGAAGTCTACAAGACTTTAACTAAAGAAGATCTCATAAAAATTAAAGTCATTAACACAACAAACAGAGACATACTAATAACAAATTAAGAAGAGTCAGAAACAATTAACTAAGAACCTAAAAGAGGTAAAACAAAAGTTCCAAAAACTAGTAGAAATGAGAGTAATAAGGTTTAAGAAAAAAGTCCATCAAACGGATAAAGGAGAAATAAATAAAGTTGGAGACACAAAGATCGAACAAGGAAGTAAACATATCATAAAGAAATGGAAAAGTAATAATAAAAAATTGAATAACACAAACTCTAGAGGAAACGAGTCCGAAGTTCCAACTTAAGAAAGAAGGAAAACCAAAGACGGAAGGATTCCAAACAGGTCACCACACACATTCGAAGTATATCCCACTCTAAACCCGACTCAAAAAACAAACAAACAAACAAAAAGGAGACACCCGTTACGACTCACTCCACCATTAGGACAGACGACTACTAACCCAAACATGAAAACAAATTGGGTGAGGTTATAAGAACGGACCCTTTAGCGTACATGTCTCCTTCGGCCACCCGATGTCAGGTACCCCAGCGTTTCTCAGTCTGTGCTGACTCACTGAAGTGAAAGTGAAACAACAACGAATCTACTCCGTTAGACGTGTCCCACGAAGACCACTAACCCACTAAGATCCAGAACATAAGTTCACCGAAGGAAACACACTCAAGAGTGAGGAACTATGAGGGATCCCAATCAAGAGACCATTAGATCCCACAACCTCGGTCACGAGGGTTAGGTTTCCGAGTTCCGAACTAGAGACTAGTCCTCACTTCTGAGGTGTTCACCAAACAATACCGTGGTTCACTCTAATTTTGTTTATGATTTTTTTGTTCTTTGGTTTCTCCTTGGCGTCCGTCCACCGTCAATGTTTTAGTCCGTTTATTATTAATTTTAATACCTTATATATGTATATATGGGTATTCGTTTCAGTCTTGTCCGGTTGTTTTGATTTCATGTCATCTAACTGGACCGTTTGTTTCCGTTAGTTTTTAATATAAACGGTCAATTCTTGTTTTGATTGATTTCGTGTTTGACCTTTTATTTTCATTTCCTTCCACGGTTCACCCCCTATTTCGTCACTTTTGTTTTGATTATTTATACAACTATCCTTTCCTTTCTTTCTTTTCTATACGTTTCAATTCATCTCCATCTATTTCTAAATATATGTAATTTCTAATGACGTTCCCCCTTTTTTGTCACCCTTTTCGTTTGATTCCTTATTTACATTTTTTTTTCTTCAATTTTTTATTTTAATATTTTTTCTCTTTTCTTTTTTCCTTCTTCTTTCTTTCTTTCTTTTTTCTTTTGAGGTGTCTTGACGTTTTCGGGTTGCATCTCCGTCTCCAAACATTGTTGTTATTTATCACACTGACTTATATGTGTATATGCATATGTGGGTATTTGTTTTAGTTTAGTCAGGTGGTTTTCATTTCATGTTATCTAACTGTGCCGTTTGTTACCTTTGGTTTTTAATGTAGATGGTCCATTCTTGTTTTAATTGATTTCGTGTTTGACCTTTTGTTTTGAATTTGTTCCACGGTTAACCCCTTATTTCGTTACTTTTCTTTCGATTGTTTATAAAACCCTCCTTTTCTTTCTTTCTTATCTATTACGTCTAAATTCATCGCCATCTATTTCTAAACATATGTAATTTCTTATTGACGCTCCCCTTTTCTTGTCACCCTTTTCGTTTGATTCCTTATTTGCATATTTATTCTTATGATCCAAATTTTTAATTTTTAATTTTAATTTTTTTCTCTTTTCTTTTTTATTTTCCTTTTACGGTGTCTTGACGTTTTAAAGTTACATCTCCGTCTCCAAATATTGTTGTTATTTTTATACACTGACTCCTTTTTTTTTCGAGTTTTCGAATTAATCTGAAGTTTCACGGTTATTTTAGTTGATGTTATCTCCCCCCTTGTTTTCCTGTTTTTATCTTTTTTTTTAGGTTTTCTTAGATGTCTTGTTCAGTTTTGTAGTCTTATTATTTATAAAAAGAACTCAGTGACGACAGTCTCAGGAAAGGGGTCGACCTTCAGTGTCAGGTGGAGTGGAGGGATCCTACGGGAGGTTGTGACAACTAGAGACCTGGACGACACTCCCGTCGAGTCTAAGATTCGACCAGGATGAGGACACACAAGAGTGGAGGTTACAGGTGTCGATAGTCTTGATCACGCAAAAAAAAAAAAAAAAAAAACCACCCTCGAGAGTCACAGGAAAATATATAAGGTGTCTGTGTCTCCGACGGATCACTAGCACACCTCAATTAGACGACGAACATATCGACCACCCTTCCAAAACCCATAAGAAGGAATCGGTGTGACGGGAACCCAAAGTTAACACCAAAATAAAGATGGAGACCTATACCCAGTAGGTGACCCCAAACGAGGACTCCGACGGGACCTCCTGAACCCAAACGGGGACACTCCCGGTCCACACCTTCACCACGCCGACGAACCCAGTGTCCCCAAGACCGTCGTGGTCCATGAGTCCCCTCAACCGCCGATCCCGTCACCCTTTATGTCACGAGATCTTCACATACCTTGGTCATAACCGGTTATACGAGGTCACAAGAACGGACCTCTCGTGGGAAGGGATTGTCTCTTCAGACCGTCCGGTCAGATGTCCCAGTGTTTCTCAACCTGTGCTGGTTTTACTGGGACGTAATTACCTACGTTTTGAAGAAAACGGACACCGTCGAGACGAGGTCACTCACGACTCGCACTTCCACCACGTCGACGAACCGAACGACCCTGGGACCACCACGGTTAAGACGTCCCTGTGCTGACGGAGACGGGGTCCTCAATACCAGGATAGTCTCAGAAAAAAGTTCGGAGAACATCGACCGATAGTCTTCCGGAGAAACCGGTCAGAAAGAGGTATCGAGACGGGTAAACCCGTGAATCTCCCGAGGGAGTGGACCCCAGGAAGAGACAACAAACCACCTAGTCCGTGTATCTCCCCAGGGGGACCGACCCCAGGATGAGGCATCTATTTACGTAGTCCATGAATTTCCCCGTGGGACCCACCCCAGGATGAGACATCAAGTCACACAGTCCATAAACTACCCGGTCGGAGAGATAACAAGTCGACGGGTTACGACCGACCCCCTCTCTCTCCGATACCACTACCGAGGCGTGGGACACGTACTGAGTCGTCATAGCGAAGCGAAGGTACGGACGGGCCGAAAGGAGGTGTTCGTAAAGGGTGGTGTCAGAGGAGGGAGTGTAGGGAACTAGACAGAGAGACGTCAGTCGTCGTCGGGAGTTGAACCCTAACGAGGTGTTAGGGATTTGAGGTCGATGGTTGGTGAAGGGGAAGGTCTCCTGGGCAGAGGGACAGACCCCAAACATACCGACGTCGTTCCTGACAGACTAAGAGTAAGGTAAATCCGACGGTGTCTAGTCGATAAAGGGAGAGTCGGAAATTACAAAGAGGAGACTGAGTCTGTTAACGGACCTACACCCTAGACTAGGGACGAAGTCAAAGGGGTGGGTGTCTCCCGTCCAGGTCAGGATGATTATGAGGATACAAAGGAGGATCAAGGAAGTAAGATGTCTTAAAACGAACCAAGATATATAAGAAAGGCCCTCTTCCGTTACCGTGGGGTGAGGTCATGAGGACGGACTCCTCGGGCCATCCGATGTCAGGTACCCCAGCGTTTCTCAGTCTATGCTGACTCGCTGAAGTGAAAGTGAAAAGTGAAAGTACGTAACCTCTTCCTTTACCGTTGGGTGAGGTCACAAGGACGGACCTCTTAGGGTCCCTGTCCCCTCAGACCACCCGACGACAGATACCCCAGCGTGTCTCAGCCTGTCCTGACTACGCTGAATCGTCGTCGTCGTCGTCGTCGTATATAAGAAAAGACGACCAGCCCATGAGGACAGACGAGAGTCGACCACAAGACGTACGTGAAGATACAGACTTCCACATAAGGACAACATAGACACCTCTGTCTACATGAGGTGCAGGTGAATGAGGAGGCGGTAGAGCAAGAGAGGGTTATCCTCTCTAACCTAAAAGAATTAGGTTCGATAGTATCGAAAATAAGTCCGGTCCTAACGTTTTAATTTACGGACGATCGTAGAAACTCGTTTCATGGATCCATAGGAACGTTTTACCATAGGTATTGACTCAAAAAAAAAAAAGGACAGGGTAAAATAAACGTCCAATATGTACATCACGATCAGAAATGAGGACTTTTCACATATACATAAAAAGGTCATAAGAACTTACGATGCCAGGAGAACCATTATAATATAAAATAAAATTTTAAAACTATCTCTTACCCCTCCCTCCACCCTCCCCCCAAGTACAAACCCTTACGTACATGTGGGCACCACCTAAGCACAGTTACATACCGTTTTGGTTATGTTATAACATTTCATTTTATTTCAAAAAAAATTTTATTTTTGTTTATTTTATTTTAAAACTATCTTTCTACTCAGATTGTTTATAAATTAAAATTTGAGACAAAATTCTTTTGACACGACTACACTATTCACCGTCGAATATTAATGTCGCATCTCCATGTTTCTGAGTCACAAGGCCCAGATTGTATAAACAAAAGGTTCTCCCGAGGTATAAGAATTTTGTACCTTTATGTAAATATACTCTTTAATTTTTGTAAAAATTCTCCACCTTCAATGAAAATGTTTAACTTTAAACAGATGTGTCAAACCCGGTTAGTTTTGTGTAGACACCCTATTTTACACCGAGCAAACCATGGAAGGTTATAAGAGGTAAGTTCTGGAAATGATGTTTGAATGATTTATTAGTACCTATGACCGTAATCGAGTATCGTCACTACACGAGGAAAGTAATGAGAATTAAAAAGGCAACCCTAAGGTTTTCTTACTCGAACGGAACTCAGAACAAAACCATAGAAATGAAACGAAAAGGGTCGTCCAAATATTATTGATCGTGTAAGATCTAATAAAAAGTTATCTTAAACTAGAAGATTGAGTTGGTGTGAACCCTTTATCGACTACTATTACGTCGATGGATTAAAGACAAGTCTTAGACGATAAAGAACCACGACTTTCTACGTCGGGTTTAAGGTAAAGGTCGTAAATAATGAAGAGTCTTAGACACTCGTTCGTAGAGAGGACCAGAAAATGAACAGACAGAACAGATAACCGATAAGTAAAAGGTAACAACAGGGTCGAACCGACGGTCACCATGTAAAGAGTCGGTGAATTATTGAAGTGAATCTGTCTAAATATTCTTAGGTTCACGACAGTTCAGGGACTCTACATATCTAACTCCGAAAGAAGGAGAGAAGGTGGGGAAGGTTGAAATGTCATTTTCAGACAGAGGAATTATCGTGAAACCAGAATTATCTCACACAGAGAGTCCCAGGTCGTAGTCGAGATAACAACGTCGTACCGAATACGAGTAGAGAAGGCGCCGCCTGACGTCAATTTATCCTCGTTAAATAAAGACGACAACAGTTATAGTGTAAAGTACTTGGACTTTGAGTAATGTAAAAAAAAAAAGTTTAATGGAAGGAACCGAAACATTCCCGTAAAACATAAACGGTGTCTAGTAAGGAAATCTAAACCTTTCTTCACTTTGAAACAATGTGAAGACTAACCATATTATCCCACGGTAAATCCAATTCCAACCAGTCCTCTTCTTTTCGTGTGGAAAATTGATGTCTTTACGTGAACGATATGATTTAGTGTTCCTGTCACCAAAACCTCGAAGATCGAGTGATACGTCTCCTTCCTTTTCTTTTTCTAGAGTGTATTACTATATAATGATATTTGAATTTCTGACCTTTATGAAAAAGATTTCCTTAAATTCTTGAGATAGACTCCCCGTCAATACTCATGACAATTCCTGTTACAAAAGCACCTGAAACGTTATGTTCTGGGTCAATTTCATTAAACGAAAAAGAAGATACGTGTAAAACATAACGTTAATCTAGGAGACGGTTAGAGACAAACTTTCGTACCACGATCCATTGGTCCGCATAAAAAAGAAAAGAAGAGGTAGGACGATGAACCTCCTTTGTGGCTATGTTCTCGACGTTTCAGTCCCGACCGAGAGACGGCTCTACCTCAACACATTTACTTAAATTCTTACGTCGTTTCAAAGGAGACGAGTGATTATAGAGTTAGTCAAAGGGAAGTTCTAAGTTGAGAAGATAACTGACTAACCTCAGTAAGGAACTCAAGTTCCTAGGGTTCCACTACCCCTCCCAGCAATAAATATCTTCTGATATCTTTTTCAACATGTTACCCTTTTCAGGATTAGACTCCGAGTTCTTTGGACCCTAGATCAATCGTAAATGGTTTCTGAAGTCGATGTACGTCAACTCACTCCACAAACTCGAAAAACGTCAAAAGAGTAGACGTACCTACTACTTGTAGACAAAATTGAACGATCAGGGGTAAGAACATAAAAGGTTATTACTCTCCCTCCAGATCACGTAATAAACCTGTGGAGGGTAATGACACTAACCTAAAGGATGTCTTTACTTAACAATAATATTCTTTTCATCAAGAAAACAGGCAATCACAATCAGTGAGTCAGTATAGACTGAGAAACACTAGGGTACCTGATATATCGGGTGGTCCGAGGAAACAGGTACCCTAAGAGGTCGGTTCTTATGACCTCATCCAACGGTAAGGGAAGAGGTCCCCTAGAAGAACTGGGTCCCTATCTAAGGGCATAACGTCCGTCTAAGAAATGGTAGACTCGGTAGTTCTTTCAGGAGAAAACAGGGAAGTCAAGTCAAGTCAAGTCAGCGACAGCACAGGCTGAGAAACGCTGGGGTACTTAACGTCGTGCGGTCCGGAGGGACAGGTAGTGGTTGAGGATCACATGTAATAAGTGATAGGATAGGGGTTGTGGATCGTGCTTCCCCTACGAATCAGTAGTCAAAACTTAATTACCTATTTACTTACGTACTTACTTTATTAGATTCGTATTGTACGAATCAGATAGAAAAATTTTTACCTAAGATAGAAACGCTAAACAGAAGAAGTGGGATGTGAATGTTTGCCCCTTAGTCGTGTGGGAAAACCGTCGGACGAATGTTGGTACAGTGTCGAAATATATCCGAAAAGAATGGGTCTTGTTTGTTTAGTCAGTTAAGTAGACCATGTGATCTGGGAACCGTCTGACTTAAATCTGGGTCTGTCCGACTAAAGATACTCACCTTCGATTTTAGGAATCCCCTGACTCTTCATCGGTATCTTACGGTCAAACCCCTTAATTGGGTTGTTAAGCTGTTGACAGTTATTTCTTGAAAATATGTAGAGTTTTAAAGGACCTTGGTCACAAAGAACTCTACAGTTTTATGACTACTCACATACAACCAAAACATCCAAAAACACAAACCTTCGGGGACATCGACATCGAAAAAGATGAAAGTTTCTCGAGGAATAAAAATTTGTCATCTATTAGTATGAATTCCTCGTTTTATGTATCAGAAACAGTATTCAGGCATTAAAACAAAATTTTGAATTCTTTAACCTTCATGAATCTTTACTTGAAACTTCTGAAAGGGTACAAACGGAACCCTTTCCTCGATCACATTTCCTCCGAAAAAAAAAAAATTAATTTGAAAAAAAAACAGTGAAGACATCTCATAATAGAAATTTATAGTCAAAAGATACGAGATTTCCCTATCTTTTTCAATAATTATATACAACTAGATTCTTAGTAACTTAGTACTCTTAAATCCTTTCTACGAAGAACCGGTTCGTTGACATCGTAGAGTATTTATGTCACTTCATTTATTTATAAACGTTCCTATACGGATAAATGGGAGTGATGGGATACCAAACCGAAGGGGTTGCCGAGTCACCCATTTCTTAGGTGGACGTTACCTCCTCTGTGTCCTCTACACAGACACTCGAGACCCAACTCGTCTAGGGGACCTCCTCCTGTACCGTTGGGTGAGGTCGTAAGAACGGACCTCTCAGGGTACCTGTCTCCCCGGACCGCCCGGCGTCACGTGCCTCAGTGTCAACCTGTGTTGACACGTGTACTGAGGAGATGGTTTGTGATGGTGGGATACCAAATTTTCCGTTACGAATACTCTTCCACCGTCAATAATGTTCTCATCTTACCTTTTTTTATACTTTGTTTTTGTTGTAAATTTTTTGAACATCAATAGCAGAAAATTCGATAGTTGTACTAGATATACAAATAGCATGTTGTTTTACAGGTTTCACTTCACTTCAGCGAGTCAGCACAGGCTGAGAAACGCTGGGGTACCTGACATCGGATGATCCGAGGAGACAGGTACCCTAAAAGGTCCGTTATCAGGACCTCACCCAACGGTAAAGGAAGAGGTCCCCTAGAAGGATTGGGTCCCTAGATTGGGCCTAGAGGGTGTAACATCTGTCTGCGAAATGGCAGACTCTGCGGTCCCTTCGAGGCGTTTTACAGGCTTCAATAATAGTCAATGACTAGTCTTCTTTATCGGTTAATAATAAAAGAATAGTAGCACATGGATGTCACATTTTAAGTTAGTGACATTTCGACTTCCTGTCGAAACCCAGAGGGACACTGATCGTTAGGTCACAGATCCTACGTAAACCTTCCCAACTTCACACCTAATTTTCTCTTTTTCTCATAGAGTAGGTCCACCGATAAAGAAATAGATGAGACCGAAAGATATGGGTTTAACTTTATCCAGTTATACATGGAAGGATAGAACATTTTCGGTTCTATCCTTCTGGATCAACGGAAAGATTCAGTTGGAAACAATCCATAGTAAAATTTCTGAAGATAACCTCTTTAAAGAATTGAAAAAGGTATTGTAAAGACACAGTCGTCAGAAATTCATTGAAAAAGAGAAAGGTGTAAATTTCCAAGACTAAGGAATGGATTAAGTTCAAATATCGTTTACACCTCACTTTATCATACTACAGTAGAAACCTAAACTATAACACAACTATAATTGTATTAATACAAAGAATACCCGTGTAACTATGGTATTACTTACCATTTATTTTCCGGAACGGTTTCTTGTCGTCTAATATTTTTACTGATCATAAATAACTCTTGAAGTCATATGATCGTTATCAAGATTTATTAAATATTACATATTATAAACAAAAATTTGATTAGGACACCTTATCAATGAGTATTACAGAATGTAAACGTCGACGGTTGTCACTCGTAAATCCGTTGAACGGTTTTCGTTGTCTTAAACTTCGGTCCATCAGACTATAGTTACGGATACATGGTGGATGAAACAAAGAAAAATCTAATACAAAGACTCGAATGACGTAAACAGTGTTTTCATTATAACAAATAATTTAAGTTGAAGGTATCAGTGTAGAAGGTCTGAGACGAGGGACCTTATTTTAAAGGTCCACCATGATTAAGTACCCCACCACCACCCCCGTGACTCCCCGACCCCTCCCCCCAGGAACGAACTTATACAAACCTTTCACCACCCAATTAATTAGTTTACCCAAAGAAAGGGATCTGGGAGAGTCCCGAAAATAGTACAATTATATGTAACATCACGGGGATTTTGATCCTCTCATACGTCACAAAAGGAAAGAACCAGTGTGAAACCCTTTCTTAATAAAAGGATGACTAATCTTAGACATTTGAACACAATACATTATACTATCGGTGATCGGTTTGTACCGATAATTTTACTTTCAATCAAGTTAATTCTTAAGTCAATCAACGTAATGAATGTACAATTCGCAAATTATTAGTGTACACCGATTACCGATGATGGAATGTACCACGTCTAACCTTTGTAAAGGTGGAAGTGTCTATAAAGACAATCGTAACGATAACTGAAGGTACGGACGTAAACCCGGATCTCTCTTTATTACGAAACATCGAATGACTTGATATACTTATCTGTTGACTGTGACTTCCACTTAGAACTCTATCTTTGTTACGGAAAAGTGACTAAGGTAAATCAAAAAGGACGATTTTACTTAGAAAACTAATTCTATATTAACATAAATATTTAGTGATTAAGGAATATAGATACCGTTTTGAGTTTTCTAAATATCCTGAACCTCAAGTCATAAATTTATCTACATTTGGTGTTTTATCTCCTTTCGTTCGTACTTCTTTCCTATCTAATCATTAACTAGAACTCTCGTTCTTCGGCCTACGTCCCTAAGGGGAAAGACACACGACCTATATATTTATTTTATATTGACATACTACGTTGACCGTATCAATTACGAGATATGAGGTCTCTTTGTTGTCAACACTATGGATCGAACTTTTTCGATTAGTAAATTTTTGTCTGAGAGGGAAGTTTGCCGTAATTACCCCCTTTCCATAATTTTCTGATCTGGCTCCCGATGAAAAACTATGAATCGGTCCTTAAGATTCTCGTTGCTAGTATCCTTAGTCCTTCCAACTCCGTTTATGTATTTATTTCTCCCTTTGCCACCAACTCATCCCGTCCCTGACTGTCCCACCCATACTGTGTTCACTTTGTGAAGACTACGACAAACGGTCATACCCTGTGGACTTAGCATTAACGAATCTTATTTGCCTTTAGTTTCAGGGTGTAAGTAATTTCATTTATCCCTTTACTAAATTTGTTTGCCTTGTTTCTTATATAATTATAACGGTACGGAACCTCTTGATTTTCGTTCTGTAGTTGTGGTAACTCTCCACAGACGAGACTTAACGGACATGTGGTAGAGTCTCCATCTGAGTGAAACCCTTAAAGGAATTGACTTATAGACCTTAGTAGATAGAACAAAGTACAATTTGTACTAGGTGTAATTACTCTGAGATTTAACAACGCTTCTGACTCTAAAGTCTCCATAAATATTTTAACATCAGTTGAACTTTCATCTCTGTTACGGAATAAAATTTTAATAGTAAACATAGTTTTATTATGTACATATTAACTATTACGTATATGGATATTTATGTGTGTATATCTATGTATACAGATAAAAGGAAATATTCTGTTATATAATAAACTAAGTCAGTAGTTATAAAGGATCTGGGGGAAGGGTATAAACGTTGAAGGACACCGATTCATTATACGAAGATGACTATGATGAATACGTAGTTAAGATAAACGTTTTAACTGAAGGACAATCTCTTCCATTCTATTGGGAGAACGTAGGTCAATAAATTTAGTTATAAGTCGTAAGTGGAGTATATCGATATATTCATACTAAGGACGGTTTTATAATTATGTATAGTTCACGTAAAGACGAAAAGCCAAGAAAAGGACATTACTAACGAAAAAAAGAAACGAATCCAAACATGCAGTAGTAGTGAATAAAAATGGCGTAAAAGTTAGGTATAACGTTTATAAAATCCATTTAGGTTTACGTAATTTTAGGATGGGGGAAGGAAGGGGGTGCGGGTGAAGGAACCTCTGTAAAGGGACCTTAGGGAGGTAAATAGATGAGGTCAGACCTGACCTACAAGAGATCAACAGTAAGACCCTAAAGGAATAAGACAAAGGGACCAGTCTCGTACACACAAGACACAGACCATAAGTCAAAAGGAGGAATGACGATATACGGGAGTAGGACGTGTCCGACGAGTAGAAAGATGTCAAGGATCTCTTTCTCCATACCTTAAAACACACACACACACACATACACGAGTCAACGAAGTCAGAACCGACTGAGAGACACCGGGGTCCCTGGTATCGGGCGGTCCGAGATAGGTACCCTAAAGGGTCAGTTCTTATGACCTCACACAACCGTACGAGAAGAGGTCCCTTAGAAGGACTGATCCCTAGCTTGGACACAGAGGACATAGAGGACGCAACGTCCGTCTAAGCAAAGATGACTCAGTGTCCCCTTCGGGAATTTTTAGATATAATGGGGTAAATAACTCTTAAAATCAAAAGTAATTACAAAGTGTTAAAATGAGTTTAGAACATGTAACAAATAGTGCACATAACGAAACAAAAATGTAAAATTCACCATACAATTATTTTTAAATAAAAAGATTTATAACGAACTGTCATAAATCTTTATAATAACTGAAAAATTTTTGACTTAGACTTAAGTCACCGAAAATTTTAAAATAACGATTATGATTATTAAGTTGATCTCGAAAACTCCCCTAAATTTTATATCAAATATAACAGACGTCATTGTCATTAAAATAAAGAAAGAAAGGTTAAGACATTTGAAAAAGAAAAGTGAACGATACGATATATAAAATCAATATTTAGTTAGGAGAGTACAAATTAAGATGTGGAGTGGGTAGATGACTAGAAAATCACAAAGGTTGTACTTAATTAACGGAAATTGTCACCTTGCATACCTTTATATTTGTTATAACTTATTTTGACTACTATCACCTTACCTTACCCTACATATTTTGTATTATACAAATTATCTTGTTTAAAGTGACCTTAAGTTGACACAGAAACAATAAAAACACAAAAGTGACGGATTGGGTCACGAACGATAGCTAGTCTATTAATAAAACAACTGATTTATCAAGAATTTTTATTGAGAAACTTTCTCAATAAAATTTTTACAAAACTTATAAAATTTTTACTTATTTTAATTAATTTTAATACATAATTTATTCACGAACATTAATAGGATGTATTGTCTATAATATTCCAATTGAAGTCCCTGAAAATTTTAATATTGATAAAGTGCCCCATGTCATATAAAAGTGATGGTACTTGTCTTAAAGTAACTCTTTCTTAAGACCTGAGACTTTTTTACTTACATCCGTTTAGGACCTTTCATGACTACATCCGTCTATAAACCGTCAAATTACTTCGTTTTTATGTAAGATGGTTGTCAGTACACTCAGGATGTATCATCTCAACGTCTCCCTGATATATGCCTCTTTCACCTCGGTCTTTATATTTTTTTAGTCTTGATAATTGTCACTCGTCCTATTGGAGTTATATTGGAGTGTCAGGTTCTTGTTTCAAGTAGTTCTAAAGTACAAAATCAAATAGACGATATTTTAAACAGTGACTCCGATAAATGTAGTGAGATAATTACCTTAACAAAGGAATCTACAGTAACTTTATTCCAATAATTTTATGGGAGTCAGAACCTTAACCCATTGTAAGACAGATGAAACACTGGGATACCTGATATGTCAGGTACCTTAAGAGGTCCGGTCTTATTACCTCACCCAACAGAAAGGGAAGAGGTCACATAGAAGGGTTGGGTCCCTAACTTGGGTCCAGAAGACGGAAAGTCCGTCTAAGAAATGTACGACTCGGTAACCTCTTAATGTATCATTTTCTATGGTCGGTAATAAAATTGACCGACGGACGAAAAGTGAACTCGAAAGAAAGAATGGAAGTCAAATGGAGATTGTATGAGAAGACGGTATGTCTCAAGATTTTAAGGTAGTTATAAGGTCCATCAAAAAGTTGATACCCATCGAAAACGGAAGGACACGTATATTGGTATTGACCAATAAAGGACGATAAAGAGAGAAAAAACAAAAGAACTACCTCTCTGTTGTACAAGAACCTAACCTTCTTAGTTATAACATTAAGAAAGAAAAAAATTTAAAAATGTCAAATAGTTAACGTTCAAACATTTGTCTTATTTCAGTAGAACGAAAGAGTTGTACTAATCTTTTAGAGACGAAAAATTAACTTCCTAAATCTTGTAATTTATATTACATTAACAAATACACTAAACCGAATTTAGATAATAGATAAATGTAAATTTTTAACAAAAAGGTATATTAAAATCAAAATAAAAGAAATTGAAAAACAAAACACGATCCTATATCAACTAATTGTTTTTTACAACACACCATTAAAGTCTAGTTGTCACTTTCCTAAGTCGATATCTATGTGAATATAAGTAAGTAACCTAGTCAAGTCAAGTCGAGTCAGTGAGTCAACACAGGTTGAGAAACGGTGGGGTACTTAGCGTCGTACGGTCCGGAGGGACAGGTAGTGGTTGAGGACCTCAAGTGAGTCTAAGTACAGGTAGCTCAGTCACTACAGTAGGTCGGTAGAGTAGGAGACAGTAGAGGAAGAAGAGGACGGGGGCTAGGGAGGGTCGTAGTCTCAGAAAAGGTTACTCAGTTGAGAAGCGTACTTCACCGGTTTCATGACCTCAAAGTCGAAATCGTAGTACGGAAGGTTTCTTTAGGGTCCCGACTAGAGGAAGTCTTATCTGACCAACCGAGAAGAACGTCAGGTTCCCTGAGAGTTCTCAGAAGAGGTTGTGGTGTCAAGTTTTCGTAGTTAAGAAGTCGTGAGTCGAAAGAAGTGTCAGGTTGAGAGTGTAGGTATGTACTTGTGCCCTTTTTGGTATCGAACTGATCTACCTGGAATCAACCGTTTCATTACAGAGACGAAAACTTATACGATAGATCCAACCAGTATTGAAAGGAAGGTTCCTCATTCGCAGAAATAAAAGTACCGACGTTAGTGGTAGACGTCACTAAAACCTCGAGTTTTTTTTTTTTTTCTTTCTTTTTTCTCAGACTGTGACAAGGGTGACAAAGGGGTAGATAAAGGGTACTTCACTACCCTGGCCTACGGTACTAGAAGCAAAAGACTTACAACTCGAAATTTGGTTGAAAAAGTGAGAGGAGAAAGTGAAAGTAGTTCTCCGAAAAATCAAGGAGAAGTGAAAGACGGTAGTCCCGCCACAGTAGACGTATAGACTCCACTAACTAGAAAGAGGGCCGTTAGAACTAAGGTCGAACACAAAGAAGGTCAGGTCGCAAAGAGTACTACATGAGACGTATATTCAATTTATTCGTTCCACTGTTATATGTCGGAACTACGTGAGGAAAAGGATAAACCTTGGTCAGACAACAAGGTACAGGTCAAGATTGACAACGAAGGACAGGACGCATGTCTAAAGAGTTCTCCGTCCAGTCCACCAGACCATAAGGGTAAAGAAAGTCTTAAAAGGTGTCAACTAACACTAGGTGTGTCATTTTCCGAAACCGTATCAGTTATTTCGTCTTTATGATAATAAAGAACTATAGCGGTAAATCTACGATGAAAAAGACTCTCAAAAGGGATTTGGAGGTCCAAACTAAACTACAAAGAAGAGACATTCAAGAGTGTCTTGATTTAACTACAAACAAATAGTACGATGTAATTTTCCTGTCATGACAGGAAGAACGGTGGGACATTTTCCCACCACTAATGTAAAGAAAATCATTCAGGAGTCACGGATAATGATTCTCCTCTGATTTTGAATACTCATCTACTGACGAGTGACTCACAAGTGGGTATTTGCACTATGACAACATCGGTGTTCAAGGTCCTTTGTTTGAGTGATTCTTCCTGTTGCGTCTATCACCTTACGTCAAATAATATGGTCGTCCGGGTTCCGTCTCAGAGGAGAATCGGTTCCTGGGACTGATCAAAAACACTTTTGGAATATATGGGATTCTCATCAACGAGTTTGGGTGGAGGGGTTTAAGGAACTTTGATCAGACCTGTTCCATTTTCTATCTATACTAGTTTCAATTGGGTACTAAGTACACAATATTCGGAACTATCATTTGTCATCTGTAAATAGTTATCCGGACACCAGTATAGAACTATTTGTATTACTTTAAATGATGAAACAACCGTTAGGTGAGGTCATGATAACAGACCTTTTAGGGTACCTGTCTCCTCGGACCAACCGATGTCAGGTACCCCAGCGTTTATCAGGTTGTGCTGACTCGTTGAAGTGACAGACAATGTCTCTATTAATCGTATAAGAAAATCCGTTTCCTCTCCTCTCAGGTTTATGTTCAGGACTCCACGAAAATAGGTCTCGCCTCCACCCCCCGTCCCTCTGGCCAAACCAAAAGGTACCAACACGGTAAAGATATCTGTGGTCTGTGTTTGAAGTCTCAGGTAACCCTCCCACTGGTACATACATCGGATTATAAGCGTCGGACCGGATTCTCCCTCAGGTCAAGACAGACAAAAAGAGAAAGTTATGTAAATCCTCAAGTTAAAACCAAAGGACCTATATCAAAAAGTCTCAACCTTTCGATGTAATATGTTCATTAATGTATTCCCCAGTAACTTAATATTAAAAATAACCACGATGTTCCTTTTTACTGTCCTCATCTGTGAACTTCACGGAATCTCAAAAGTGAAAGTACGTAACCTCTTCCTTTACCGTTGGGTGAGGTCACAAGAACGGACCTCTTAGGGTCCCTGCCCCCTCGGACCACCCGACGGCAGATACCCCAACGTGTCTCAGCCTGGACTGACTTCATTGAATCGTCATCGTCTGTGAACTTTGTCCCTTAGAACCGGTTTCATACTAACCACTTAACAGTTAGACACTACCGATTAGGATAGATAAGTGAACCGACCCGGTGTCATGGGTCAATAAACTAGTTTGTGATCAGATCTACAACGAAACTTCCATAACAAACCTATTCTAATTGCAAATACAGTTTTCTAAACTCATTTCCTCTAATGGAGAAGGTGTATACTCACCCCGGATAGATCAGTCAAATTTCACAGTTGATTTTTTCTACATGTTGAACTCTCAACACTCAATTCAAAATAAACCCCGTTTTACTCCTACCGTCGGACCCTCCGTCGTAGAGTCTATCGAGACTCTCTGACGAGGTTTCGTCGTAACCCCTTTCAGTTATATATTCCAAAACCACTTCCCCCTCAAGTTATAGTACTTCGTGAGTAAAATGTTTTCCCAAGAACAATCAGTACTCCAAGACTACAGTGGTACTTCCCTAAATCACGAAGAGATCTATACTCCTCTACGTTCCTAACTTTAGTATTTTAGACAAGGATTTTTGTAGGTTGATAGATTTCTGGACAGGGTAGTCTAAGGGACCTCGTGTCTCACGGAGTGAGGTGGGACTTGAGGGAGCCCCCAATCGTCGTACCCCAAGTTACAGGTACTCCGTCTACCGTTTACAGAGACAATAGGTCAGTAACCGTTATCAGAACTATTCACGGTTAAACAACAACTGTTTTCGAAAGTTTCCTTTTCGGACGTCTGGGGTTCACTTTCAGTGAGTCAACACAGGCTGAGAAACACTGGGGTACCTGATATGTCAGGTACCTTAAAAGGTTCTGTCTTATGACCTCACACATCGAAGAGGGAAGAGGTCCCCTAGAAGGGTTGGGTCCCTAACTTGGGTGTAGCGGACTTAACGTCCGTCTAAGGAATGGTAGGCCCGGTGATCTCTTCGGGACCCCTGGAGTTCCTTCTCTCTTAAGACGAAGGTCCAACGGAAACTTGAGTTATGGTGTTGTAGTTGAAAAGAAACCCAGAGATCGGACGACCGGACAGAACGTTTAAAACCACATCCGTAGGGGGTGATAACACACTCGGTTAAGAAATTTTATTTAGAAAGAAATAAGTGTAACCAAGACGAAGAGACGTGTTGGACTATATGTCGACCTTTTTCTGTTGTAACTCTTTCACTAGAAAACCAACCTCAAAACTTTCTCCTCATCCCTAATTGTACACTTTTCTCTCCTTCATCTTTTGTAAGACCGTCTTCATTTTTGTATGGGGTCCCGAAAACCCACCCTTCTGTGGGTCATCTTACGTCTCCCTTCACTCCCCTCACGGAACTTTACCCAACCCATTCTGTTCAGTCCAGTCTAGTACGTCTTGGACCAGTAAAGTGACCTTCTTTTAAGTACCTTTTGGTAGAAATAAATACAAATTGATATTAATAATTATAGAAGACGAAGACAATCCAGGTATGGTAAAGACAGAAATAGTTCGGGTAGAAACATACTTTACAAGGGAACCATAGAGATTAAAAGAACTTCTCTAGAGATCAGAAAGGGTAACACAACAAAAGGAGATAAAGAAACGTAACTAGTAACTCCTTCTGAAAATAGAGAAGAACGATAAGAAACCTTGAGACGTAAGTCTACGAATGTAAAAAGGAAAAGAGGAAACGAAAAGTGAAGAGAAGAAAAGTGTCGATAAATATTCCGGAGGGATCTGTCGGTAAAACAGAAAAAAAACGTAAAGAAAAGGTACCCCTACCAGAACTAGGGACAGAGGACATGTTACAGTGTTTGGAGTAAGGTATCAAATAGTCCGTGAGATAGATAGTCTAGATCCGGGAATTTAGATAAAGAGTACAGGTGACATATCAGTATTTCCTAAACTAAATACAGAATATACTTATAATATTTATAATCAGCGAGTCAGCACAGGCTGAAAAACGCTGGGGTACCTGAGATCCGGTAGTCCGAGGAGACAGGTACCCTAAGAGATCCGTTTTTATGGCCTCACTCAACGGTAAAGGAGAAGGTCCCTACCAGATCACCAAAAGGAATGAAAGAAGTTAAATTCAGACTTAAACCGTTATTCCTCGAGTACTAGACTCGGTGTCAGTCGAGGACTAGAACAAAAACGACTGACATATCTCGAAGAGGTAGAAACCGACGTTTCTTACATTAGT
This sequence comes from Capra ibex, assembly GCA_006410555.1. NCBI lineage: Eukaryota > Metazoa > Chordata > Mammalia > Artiodactyla > Bovidae > Capra > Capra ibex. The sequence goes on along the minus strand of SJYO01012347.1, from coordinate 6,658,703 downwards.
TAGACTAAAGCCACAACTGGTAGACCACTCCAGGTACACATCTCAGAAGAGGACACAACAACCTTCTCCCATAAACGATACTGGTCACACAAGAGAACCGTTTTGAGATAATCGGAAACGGGACGAAGTAAGGCACAAGGTTACGGTTTAAACGGACAATGAGGTCCACAAAGAACTGAAGGATGAAAACGTAAGGTCAGGGGATATTACTTCTCCTGTAAAAAAAACCCACAATTTTCTACGAATGAAGAACCTTCTGTGAGGAACCTTTTGTCAATGAGGAACCTTCCTTTCAATACTGGTTGGATCTATCTATCGTATAACTTTTCGTCTCTGTAATGAAACGGTTGTTTCCAGGTAGATCAGTTCCGATACCAAAAAGGTCACCAGTACATACCTATACTCTCAACCTGACACTTCTTTCGACTCGTGTCTTCTTAACTACGAAAACTTGACACCACAACCTCTTCTGAGAACTCTCAGGGAACCTGACGTTCCTCTAAGTTGGTCAGGTAAGATTTCCTCTAGTCGGGACCCACAAGAAACCTTTCTTACTACGATTTCGAAGCGTGGAACACGCTTCTCAACTGAGTGACCTTTTCTGAAACTACGACCCTCCCTAACCTCCGTCCTCCTCTTCCCCTACTGTCTCCTACTCTACCGACCTACCGTAGTGACTGAGCTACCTGCACTCAGACTCACTTGAGGCCCTCAACCACTACCTGTCCCTCCGGACCGCACGACACTAAGTCCCCCAGCGTTTCTCAGTCTGTACTGACTCGCTGACTTGACTTCACTTGACTATTAATAATTTGATGAAATAATTTAATCTAGATGTGTCGTGACCCTAATCGGTATTAAATTTAGTAGACACGGAAAGAGAAGAGAGGAAATTACTTTGCTAGTTCTCCCTTATGGACGAAAAAATGATGAGTTTGTTTTCTTATAAGACCTTTTTCATTACTTATGTTCAGGGTACACCGACTTTATCTACAAACTTTGACATTCTTTTCTAGTTTATGGACGATGTAACTTGGTTTTGTAGTCGTTTTGTAATCGTCTCGAACTCACTTGGACTCTTCTCAAGTGTTTTGTTAAGTGAAGTCTATTACTCTTTCTTCAAGTTCACACTCGCTTTGTCTTGTTCTAAGTCTAATAAATTATAAGGAATCAATAACATAAATTTTTTATGTTAGACCGGAAGAGGATTTTACAGTCACGTGTAAAAAACTTTAAAGTGACGTGTAGATCAGTAATGTATCGAAGAAATTTGGTAAATTACGATAACACGGACAAGAGTCCTAAAAGTCGATAAAGACTTCGATGTTTCCATCACCACAATTTCTTAATCCTTTTTCCTTTTCACATTTTTCTTTTTTTTCTTTATCAAAAAATATCAATGAAACCCGAAGGGACCACCGAGTCAGTCATCTCTTAGACGAACGTTACGTCCTCTTGACCCAAACTAGGGATCCAACCCTTCTAGGGGTCCTTTTCCTTTACTGTTGGGTGAGGTCATAAAAACGACCCCTTTAAAGTACGTGTCTCCTCGGACCGTCTGATATCAAGTACCCCAGTGTACTCAGCTTGTGCTGAATCGTTGATTTGGTGGTGGTATCTATAAAAATGTTATTAGTTTCTAAATTTTTACTATTATACAAAATTTCCTTCCTTATACTATCGTTTATTCTTGTGTACTCTACTCTGCTCCACAAAGGATGAGAATTCAGTCACAAAGTATCATTCTTCGACCTACACCACCACCCTCCTACTTAAAAATACTATATTCCTCTTGTATTCGATGAACATTTCATTCTTGAATCACTTATTGGAATGTCCCTCAGGTAATTGAATACACGTAACATCTCTCCGGACTCGTTCGACCCCACTGTCGTTACGTCTGTTCTACTGTTACCGTTCCTGGGTGGAAACTAGTTCATCGGTTACGGATTCCTCGTCCAATAACGAGCAAACCAGTGATTCCAGGATGAGACGCACTAGGGTACCTGACATCGGACGTTCCGAGGAGACAAGTACCCTAAAGGGTCCTTTCTTTTGACTTCATCCAACGGTAAAGGAAGAGGTCCCTTAGAATCAAGTCCCTGATTTGGGTACAGAGGACAAAACCGTCTATTTAAGTAATGGTCACTCGGTCTACATCGACTGGTTTAGACCCACTATTTACTTAACTCAGACAATGTTTACCCATAGTCAAAAGTGAGTCAACATATAATTCGGTACCTCACTTAAATTAATATTCTATAATAGGTAAAAAAAGAAGGTCTAAATAGTTCCATATTAACTGTCTGTTGTAAGAAATTCAAATTTTACATTTTGAGTTTCTCATATATACTTACTAATGGAATCACTTCAATCAATGGTGTAGGTAGTGGGGTATCGATGAAACAAAAACGATATTCCTGTGAATTTAAAATAAGAGAATCGTTTAAAGTTCATATGTTACTTCACAAGTATAAATATTAGTGGTATGACATGTAATGTATAGGTCTGAAATAATTTGAACATTAACTTTCAAACGTTCAAAACAGAGTGTAGCGGGGTAAAAGGAATGGGATGTCGGGGAATTTTACTGGTCAGATAAGAAACGAGAATACTCAAGTTGAAAATTTTAAAGGTGTATATTCACTTTAATATGTTATAAAAAGAAAGATATAGACTAAATAAAACCAATGTTATTACAAGAGTCATTACTTTAGACAGGACTTATAAGTAACCTTCCTGACTACGACTTCGACTTTGAGGTTATGAAACCGGTGGACTACACTGTTTGACTGAGTAAACTTTTCTGGGACTACGACCTATTCTAACTTCCGTACTCCTCTTCCCCTGTTGTCTCCTACCCTACCAACCTACCGTAGTGGCTGAGTTACCTGTCCTCAGATTCATTTGCGGTCCTTAACTGTTACCTGTCCCTCCGGACCGTACGACGTCAGATACCCCAGTGTTTCTCAACCTGTACTGTCTCGTTGACTTTACTTGACTTGACTCCCTTATAACCGTACGTTTATGTTTATGACGATAAGAACCGTGATATTGAAATTACAAGTAAAATTTAACACCTTCGTCTTATATCTAATAGTTCGTTCACGAGTTATGAATTATGTTCAATAGAGTAAATTACGAATGTTTGTTGAAACACTTCACATGTAATTTATGTAGTAAAGTATTTCGATTTATTTTGTCCTCCCTTTTAAACAAACTCTCCTACCTATGTTTACTCTTCCTGAACTTAAGTTTGAGTCAGACAAGTGGGGAGGTTTAACGAATGGAAGGTCATGTTAGTAAACTCCATTTTATTTTCCTCCTATTATGGATCAGGTTCTCATAGGGTAACGATCACAAGATGAGGTCTTCTTTAGGTTTTATTATATATTTACAATGTATAAGACTGTTTCACTTTTATTTCGAACACGAAGACTGTGGTTTAAAGGAAACCTTTAACTCGAAATGGAACTACTAGATGGAGTCCAAGGAGAGACCCAGTCAAACCAGAACGTACACACACACGAGTCAACGAAGTCAGTACAAGCTGGGAAACACTGGGGTACCTGACATCGGGTAGTCCAAGAAGACAGGTACCCTAAGAGGTCCGTTCTTATGACCTTACCCAACGGTACGGGAGGAGGTCCCCTTAGAAGGGTTGGACCCCTGACTTGACTGTAAACGGACGTAGAGGACGTAACGTCCGTCTAAAAATTGGGTAATTCGGTGACGAGTCAAGAGTGTAAAAGTAAAAGAGTTTACTGACACACGGAAAATTTCAGTCAATTATAACACTATTAGTTAACAGAAAAATAGAAGAAAAAACAAAAAATCAAACGACAACGAGATCTACTAATCCTTCTCCTATCTATTCTACTTAATCCTCTACGACTTACAGGTACGATGACATCAATTAACAGTGTAGAAATTTAAGGACAAACCTCGGTGACGTTGTACCAAGTGACCTTACTTGTTCCAGGAGACTTCGGAACCGAAAGTTGTAGACCGAAGAAAGACCGTCCTCTTATATTCTTGTTGAGTTACCGAAGAACAAGAGTATCATAAAGACACGACAATTAGTCTATGATTGAAATTCGAGTCAATAGTCTACCAAATATTCAATGTCACGTGTTCAAAATAGTCTTCGTGACTGTTACTGGTTTTATAGTGAATATCTTTATTTACATTACATTGAAGATCCGACCACTAAACGTTATGAAAAGTTTCAGTTCCTTGACCTAATGATGTCATTCCTTACCTACAAGACCTCAGGGAATATAAATTATAACAAGTAACTAGGAAATAAAGGTATAGATGAAGGTCCAACGTAACGTCTTCTTCAAGTAAATAATCTTACGTATGAGTGTCCATAATTCCTTTACACTTTAATCTAGTGGTTACTATACTGATTCAATTTACAATCCTGTTCAAGGGTCTCAATTTCTGAATATCGGAATCCTTTATTTAGAAACAAAGAAGTTGGGACTTTGGTGAAGACCCAAAACCAGATAAAGTCAGTTTGTGACATATAGGGGAGTAGTGGTTAATACACAATTGACACATCATTGGTGTATATATTAAAGTTAATTTCGGTTCTAAGAATCCAAAGTTGGACCAAAAGAACAATCAAAAATCATAACAAAGAGGAGTTTTCCGTTCTCGTTTCCATATTCATCGTTAAACTCATTTTGAGTGGTTATATTTAACAGTAGTAAAAAGTAGGAGAACACGACATATGGGTTCCCGAACCCCTCACTCGTTGTACTCGAAATCCCCACCTAAAAGAACGGTCTCCATAAACGGCACGTTGATAGTTATCTATGTTTATGACTTGAGAACAAAAGAATGATTTTAAAGGAAAGAAGTAACTCTTTACCTATTCGGAGTAGATAACTAATTCACAAAATATTTAGTTTGTCAATGACTCTACGTTAAACTAAAAAATTTAATTCGATATCCTACTCTCACCCCGAAACTAATTTGGAGTACTTCGTTACTTACTCGATGTTACAACTTTCCCTTGTCCCTACTAAAAACGAAAAGAACCTGGTGGTCGGAAACCATAACTTATATTCTATAGTATGGGTGTCTTCTAATCACTTACTTACCTTTAAAATTTTAATATCATCACGAACGATGTACTAGTCGAAAATTTTTACACAAAACAAGTTTGTCGAAACGAAGGACTTTTACTGCTTTTACTTTTTTTCATCGAGAGGCAATTAAAGTTCACAATAGAGTTCGTTGTTATCAAGTTGCTAAAACAAGAAGAAAGATTACTGGATTCGGATCTCATTCACTAACTATTATAAACGAAGTTTCAGTGTGGTCATTTCAGAATAACACTTTACTAGAGAAGTAAAAAGTACTATCTAATGAAACTTATTTTAGTATCAATCCGTTATCGGTTATAAATGATCGTAAAAGACCTATATAGATTTAATGTTGTTTGTTCTCCGTAGAGATCGACGTTTAACCATATAAAGGTACTGTCTCTAAACAAAAGGAAGAAAGAATATCGGGAATGAGTTTAATCCTTATTACTACAATAACATTTTAATACACCTAATTAACACGTTCACACACACGATTCAGAGAAGTCAACACAGACTGAAAAACGTTACGGTACCCTACATCGACCGGTCAGAGACAGGTACCCTAAGAAGTCCGTTCATATGACCTTACCCAACGGTTCGTGGGAGGTCCCCTAGAAGGGATGGGTCCCTAGCTTGGGTGTAGAGGAAACAGAGGATGTTACCGTCCGTCAAAGACATGGTGCTCACTTTAAACCCTTCGGGTCTAAAACGTGTTTACGTTGGTCAGAAATGTCTGAAGGGACCACCAAGTCTCCCATTTCTTAGAAGGACGTTACGTCCTCTGGACCCAAACTAGGGACACAAACCTTCTAAGGGGATTTCTTCCCTTGTAGATGGGAGATGTTATAGGACCGGACCTCTTAAGGTACTTGTCTTTGATATCAGATGTCCCAACGTTTCTCTGTACTGACTCACTGATTGTGTGAAAATTGGTTAGAAACCTTTCTTCTATACTTTGTCTGAAAACGATATTCTTAAGTATTATTGAAATAATATCAATCGGTCTATATATGTAAATGTACAAGTACAAATAACATGTCTTCACATATGTTGACTTTCACTAAAACTTCGGGATTTTGTTTGGTTTGACTAGTGAACCTAGTGTCGGACCAGATTGAGTTACTTTGATACTCGGTACAGTACTTCCCGGTAGGTTCTACCTACCCAGTATCATCTCTAAAGACTATTTTACACCAGGTGACCTCTTCCCTTACCGTTTGGTGAAGACATAAGAATGGAACTCTTGGGGTACTTCTCATACTCTTCGGTTTTTTATACTGTGACTTTCTATTTGAGTGGTACAACCGTCCACGGGTTATACGATGACCTCTTCCCACCTCTTTATTGAGGTCTTTCTTATTTCTCTGACTCAGTTTTGATTTTGTTACGGGACAACATCCACACTGTCCACTACCTTCATTTTAGACTACGACATTTCTTGTTATAACGTATCCTTGAACCTTACAATCCAAGTACTTAGTTCTATTTAACCTTCACCAGTTTGTCCCATACCGTTCCTACTTGTAACTGTAAAATCCTTAGTCACCTAATTTTACCTGCCCTTACCCACTTAGATTAAATCTGTTGGTGCTATATATGATGACACCCGTTCTTAGGGAATCTCCTTTACCTCATCGGGAGTATCAGTTATTTTCTTAGGTTTTACGTCATGAATCCACGTTAGAGTTTTTGTTGTCTAACTAGAGACAAACAAATCTTCCTTTTGGTAAGTCATAGTGTCATTAGGTTCAGATACGAGGTTGGCGATTACGACTTCATCAACTTCAACTTGTCAACATACCTTCTGTATGTTCTGGAATATCTTGATTGTGGTTTTTTCTTTTAGGAAAAGTAGTATCACATGATATTACGTTTTCATCCTTCAGTTCTCTATGGACCTCATTGTCCGTTCAAACCGGAACTTCATGTTTTACTTCGTCTCGTTTCCGATTCTCTCAAAACCGTTCGCTTAAGTGACCAGTGTCGTTGTTGTGGTCTTTACTGAGATGTGTACCTGTAGCGGTCTACCAGGGGATTTCTTCCCCCCTAATAACTAATAACTAAAATAAGAAACGTCGGTTTCTACCTCTTTGAGATATGTCAGTCGTTTTTGTTCTGGTCCTCGACTACAACGAGGCTAGTACTTGAGTGACGTTTTAAGTCTGAATTTACTCCTTTCATCCCTTTTGGTGATCCGGTAAGTCCACACTGGATTTAGTTTAGTGAATACTAATATGTGACCTTCACCGTTTGTCTAAGTTCTCTAATCTATACTATCTTTCTTACGGACTTCTTAATACCCGTCTCAAAACATTGTAAAATGTCCTTCATCACTAGTTTTAGTAAAGGTTCTTCTTCTTTGTGTTTTTCCGTTTTACCAACAGACTCCTCCGGAATGTTTATCGACTCTTTTCTTCTCTGTACTTTCCGTTTCCTCGTTTCTTTCGATTTATGTGGACTTACGTCTCAAGGTTTATTATCATTCCTCTCTATTCTTTCAGAAGGATTCACTGGTTCCGTTTCTTTATCTCCTTTTGTTATCTTAACTTTTCTGGTCTCTAGAGGAGTTCTTTGACTCTATGGTTCACTTGTAAAGTACGTTTATACCCGTGTCATTTCCTGTCTTTACCATACCTGGATTGTCTTCGTCTAAAATTCGTCTCCACCGTTCTTATGTATCTTCTTGACATGTTTTTTCTAGAAGTACTGGGTCTACTGATGTTACCACACTAGTGAGAGGATCTCGGTCTGTAGGACCTTATACTTCACTTCACCCGGAATCCTTCGAAGTGATACTTGATTGGATCACCGTCACTACCTTAAGGTCGACTCGATAATGTTTAGGATTTACTACTACGATACTTTCACGACATGAGTTATTTTTTTGTTTGTTTGTTTGTTTGTTTGTTTTTTTTTTGGAAAGGTGTCGTTTATACATTTTGAGTCGTCACCGGTGTCCTGACCTTTTTAGTCAAAAGTAAAGTTAGGGTTTCTTTCCGTCATGGTTTCTTACAAGTTTGATAGTGTATTGACATGAGTAGAGTGTGTGATCGTTTAATGACGAGTCTTAAGAGGTTCAATCCAAAGTTGTCATATACTTGACTCTTAAAGGTCTACATGTTCGACCTAAATCTTTTCCGTCTCCTTCGTCACTAGTTTAACGGTTGTAGACTACCTAGTATCTTTTTCGTTCTCTTAAGGTCTTTTTACAGATAAAGACGAAGTGACTGATGTGATTTCGGAAACTGACACACCTAATGTTGTTTTACACCTTTTAAGAAGGTGGAATTGACGGAGGACTCTTTAGACAAACATCCAGTTCTTCGTCGTTAATCTTGGTCTGTACCTTGTTACCTGACTAAGGTTTAACTCTTTCCTCATGTAGTTCCGACATATAACAGTGGAACGAATTGTAGTACACTTTACGACCTGACCTACTTTGTGTTCGACCTTAATTCTAACGTCTCTCTTAATAGTTATTGGAGTCTATACGTCTACTGTGGTGCGAATACCGTCTTTCGTTACTCCTTGATTTCCCGGAGAACTACTTTCACTTTCTCCTCTCACTTTTTCGACCGAATTTTGAGTTGAAGGTTTTTTGATTCTAGTACTGTAGGTCAGAGCAATGAAGTACCGTTTATCTACTGCTTTGTTACCTTTGTTACTCAATTTGATAAAAGAACCCGAGGTATTAGTGACATCTACCATTGACGTCGGTACTTTAATTTTCTGTGAACATGGAACCTTCTTTTCGATACTGTTTCGATCTGTCACATAATTTTTCTTCCCTATAATGAAACGTCTGTTTCCAGACACAACAGTTTCGATACCAAAAAGGTCATCAGTTAATATCTACATTCTCAACCTGGTATTTCTTTCAATTCGCGGTTTCTTAACTACGAAAACTTGACACCACAACCTCTCTGAGAACTCTTAGGAAACCTGTCGTTCCTCTAGTATATCAGTTAGGAGTTCCTTTGGTCAGGACTTATAAGTAACCTTTCTGACTACAACTTCGACTTCGAGGTTATGAGACCGGTGTACTACGTTTCTTGACGGAGTAACCTTTTCTGGGACTATGACCCTTTCTAACTTTCGTCTTTCTCTTCTCCTACTGTCTCCTACTCTACCAACCTACTGTGGTGACTGAGTTACCTGTACTCAAACTCGTTCGAGACCCACAAACACTACCTGTCCCTCCGGACCTCACGACGTCAGGTACACCAACGTTTCTCAACCTGTACTGACTCGTTGACTTACCTTGACTAAATAAAATATCCGGAACTCACAACATCAAAGAGAGATATAAATTTGAAATTTATATTGAAATAATTAATTTTGTTTTATTGTAAAATAAACCTCCGAAGGATAGACTTTAGACCTTAAGTAAATGAGATAACATATCGAACTTTTGAAGTTTGAGATTATACAATTGTATTTAATTGTAGTGGAATTGTAATTTACTCAAAAGACAAGATAATAAACATTCAGTGATACTTTCTAAATGTTACATATTTTATTCTAAAAACTTCTAACTCGTAGACAATTTAAAGGAACTTCACAAATAACTCTTTGAAACAATTTCAACGTCAAGTATATAATAGTTTATTATCCAAGTAACAAAAGTCCTTAAAATAAAAACCATAAGTATAAGATATTTATTCAAAGTACCTTTGTCCTGAAACGAAACAAAACCTTCTATATAGTGAAACCCGAGAAATGGTTTCGATCGTCATAACTGAGTAACTAACGAACCATATTATGTAAATCGATGTCTAGGATAAATATAGTCTATGTCTACACATTAATGTATATTGTAGTGAAACTTTATGAAAAATTCACCCTGTATTTTAACAAAAGATAAATTTTTTAACATCTTTTGATTTCTCTCGGATTATTTATTCAAGACTCCCTTGTAATCTTTGTTAACTCTAGTATTCCAGTTCTAGGAGTCAGTCAGAACCAAGGTGAAACTATACACTATCCTCTCATAATAATAATGAGACGTTAATATGAAACGTGGACTCTTGGAAATTTGGGGAGTTTTGACTCCACAAAGCATACTGCATGTATGATCGGTTACTATACCCTACTCCTCCCGTCCCAGTAGATGTGTATTTACAGTCCCGTGAATAAAACCGTATTTGTACGAATAAAAAGTAAAGAAACTCGATTAAAGAAAAATCTCTTCATAGTAGTTCGTACCTTACTTTTCTTCCCCTTCACTTTTTTTACATCGATCTCGTTTATACTTATTCGTTTAACTTAATTAATCGTTTTTAGGTTTGAAATAGGGAACGACATCCTAAATTATACTGACACTCTCATGTATTAGAGACATTCTTGTTAAACCTTTTATTTTCTTACCATAAGACCATACTTACATATTTTTTCTAATTCGCAAGACTTGTATTATTATTTGAGTCTTTTTATTACTTTAAGTGAGATTACAATCATACGTTCGTGGTCCCCCGAGATCCTTTTTATATTATTATTTTAGTTCAAAGTGTAATTAATACGGTAAACTGTTTGACTTATAACTCAGTGAATACAGGTTGTCGGAATATATCTGCACTAGTGTCTGTATCAGACTCTACAATTTTACGACCTTTAGGTAGAAGGACCCTCCTAAAAACGGTTAATCAAACTCTGATTTCTTAGGACGGTCCGAACTCGGAAGGGTCGTTCCATCTCCTAGTCTTTACCCTTTTTTCTTTGTAAAATATTCTCTGTCGATTTTTTAGTCACTGAGTCGACCGTCATGTTTTGATACGAACTTTCGTTGAAATCCAAAACCTTTGAATGTGTCACTTTACGTAATATTAAAATCTCCAGGAAGACCCCCTCTAAACAATATAAAGACCGTAATCTTTTAACACATTTATAACATACTACACGAATGACCAACACCATCGGATGTGAATCACGTCTTAGAATGGAATACGTAAATGATGTCTGGTTAACTACCCTGAGACTACTTGATCAAAGTATTGAAATTTTGGACTTTTTATAAGGACCCATAAATCTGTAGACATTATTGACTAATGGTATGGTCCTCGACTGACACCGAGTCTAGTACCTGAAGAATAACGGTTTAAGTCTGAATTAAACTTCTTTCATCCCTTTTGGTGATCTGGTAAGTCCATACTGGATTTAGTTTAGGGAATACTTATATGTCACCTTCACTCTTTATCTAAATTCCCTGATCTAGACTATCTCACGGACTACTTGATACCTGTCTCCGAGCACTGTAACATGTCCTCTGTCCCTAGTTCTGGTAGGGGTACCTTTTCTTTACGTTTTTTCGTTTTACCGACAGACCCCTCCGGAATATTTATCGACACTTTTCTTCTCTTCACTTTTCGTTTCCTCTTTTCCTTTCTATATTCGTAGACTTACGTCTCAGGGTTTCTTATCGTTCTTCTCTATTCTTTCGGAAGAAGTCGCTAGTTACGTTTCTTTATCTCCTTTTGTTGTCTTACCCTCTCTGATCTCTAGAGAAGTTCTTTTAATCTCTATGGTTCCCTTATAAAGTACGTTTCTACCCGAGCTATTTCCTGTGTTTAACCTACCTATATTGTCTTCGACTTCTATAATTCTTCTCCACCGTTCATATGTGTTTTCTTGACGTGTGTGTGTTTTTTTTAGAAGTGCTAGGTCTATTACTGGTATCACACTAGTGAGGAGATCTCGGTCTGTAGGACCCTACACTTCAGTTCACCCGAAATCCTTCGTAGTGATACTTGTTTCGATCACCTCCACTACCTTAAGGTCAACTCGATAAAGTTTAGGACTTTCTACTACGACACTTTCACGATGTTAGTTATACGGTCGTTTTAACCTTTTGAGTCATCACCGGTGTCCTGACCTTTTCCAGTCAAAAGTAAGGTTAGGGTTTCTTTCCGTTACGGTTTCTTACGAGTTTGATGGTGTGTTAATGTGAGTAGAGTGTACGATCATTTCATTACGAGTTTTAAGAGGTTCGGTCCGAAGTCGTTATGTACTTGCCACTGGAAGGTCTACAAGTTCAACCAAAATCTTTTCCGTCTCCTTGGTCTCTAGTTTAACGGTTGTAGACGACCTAGTGCCTTTTTCGTTCTCTCAAGGTCTTTTTGTTGATAAAGACGAAATAACCGATACGGTTTCGGAAACTGACACGCCTGGTGTTATTTGACCTATTAAGACTTTCTCTACCCTTATGGTCTGGTGGACTGGACTGAGAACTCTTTGGATATACGTCCAGTCCTTCGTTGTCAATCTTGACCTGTACCTTGTTGTCTAACCAAGGTTTATCCTTTTCCTCATGCAGTTCCGACATATAACAGTGGAACGAATAAATTGAATATACGGCTCATGTAGTACTCTTTACGAACCGACCTTCTTCGTGTTCGACCTTAGTTCTAACGGTCCTCTTTATAGTTATTGGAGTCTATATGTCTACTGTGGTGGGAATACCGTCTTTCACTTCTTCGTGATTTTTCGGAGAACTACTTTCAATTTCTACTCTCACTTTTTAAACTGAATTTAGAGTTGTAAGTCTTTTACTTCTAGTACCGTAGGCCAGGGTAGTGAAGTACCCTTTATCTACCCCTTTGTCACCTTTGTCACAGTCTGAAATAAAACCCCCCGAGGTTTTAGTGACGTCTACCACTAACGTCGGTACTTTAATTTTCTATGAATGAGGAACCTTCCTTTCAATACTGGTTGGATCTGTCGTATAAGTTTTCGTCTCTGTAATGAAACGGTTGTTTCCAGGTAGATCAGTTCCGACACCAAAATGGTCGGTAGTACATACCTACACTCTCAACCTGACACTTTTTTCGACTCGTGACTTCTCAACTACGAAAACTTGACACCACAACCTCTTCTGAGAACTCTCAGGGAACCTGACGTTCCTCTAGGTTGGTCAGGTAAGACTTCCTCTGGTCCGGATCCACAAGTAATCTTCCTGACTACGACTTCGACTTTGAGGTTATGAAACCGGTGGAGTACGCTTCTCAACTGAGTAACCCTTTCTAGGACTACAACCCTCCCTAACGCCCGTCCTCCTTTTCCCCTACTGTCTCCTACTTTACCGACCTACGGTAGTGGTTGAGCTACCTGTACTCAAACACACTTGAGACCCTCAACCACTACCTGTCCCTCCGGACCGTACGACGCTAAGAACCCCAGTGTTTCTCAACCTGTACTGACTCGTTGACTTGACTTGACTTGACATGACTTATCGACTAATCGGCTTAAAAATAAAAGAAAGAAATAAAACTCCACTTCGTAGTTCTATCCACCCCCTTTTTTGGAGATGGGTCATTTCTGTTTCGGGTTTTTCATTTGAATGTTTATTGACTCATGGAGAGTGTGTACTTGATCCCATGTGTGAAATAAGCATTCTAGACTCAATCGACATGTTGAGGATTCTTTTTTTTACCTCATGTAAAAGACAAGTGGACAAAGTAGAATAAAGATTTGAGAAATCTGTATTAAAAGAAGGGACCCTATAGACTTCGAGTACGAACAACCCATCTCTACTGTCAGATCGTTGAGAAATTTTTGGACGTTCTCAAATGAATGGAAGTAACCTAGAAGACAGTTAAAGGTTGAACATATAGTACGTTAATTTTAATAATTACCGTCCTCCTCATTAACTTACTGTTTTGGTCCTCTTAAATCCTTAGTACTTAAGTGAGACATTAGTATTTACTTGACTTAAACGTGACTATGAAAAGTGATAAAAAAAAAAAGATTTTATGAAATAAGGGAACCGAATTCACTATGATGTGAGAAGATCAAAAGATAAAAAAAAAAAAACCCTATTTTTTGTCTATTGTAGAAGTCATATAAGGTGTTTGTGAGTCCTATGACGACTTCTAGGACATTTCTGTGTTCTTTGTGGAAAACCCACTATTCGTATGACATCTCTCTTTTTTTTCACTTTCAACGAGTCAGAACAGACTGAGAAACGTCTGGGGTACCTGATATATCAGGTACTTTGAGAGGTCCGTTCTTATGACCGTACCCATCGAAAAGGGAAGAGGTCCCCTAGAGTAGTTGGGTCCCTAGGTTTGACCCAGAGACGTAACGTTCGCCTAAGAAATCGTCGGTGGTTCCTTCGGGTTCTTATGACCTCACCCTGTAACCTATCGAGTTCTTTGGACAGGTAAGAGGGTCCCTATAAGGGTAGGGTCCTTAACTTGACCCCAGAGGACTAACGTCCACCTAAGAAATGGTCGACTAGATGGTCGTTTCGGGGATTTTACATCTCTCTACCGGTCATTGACTCTGATCTTTTGACAACGGGTTCGTTCCTTGGTGGAAAAAAGGATTTTTTTTTTTCCTCCTATTAACGAAATGTTTCAACACGACCAAAGACGGTATGTATATATACTTAGCCGGTATCCATATGTATACAGGAGAGGGAGAATTTGGAGGGGGGGAAGAGAGTTGATCCGACCGTGACTCGGGTTGGGGAGACCAACAGTCTCGTGACCCAACTCGAGGGACACAGTGTATTGTTGAAGAGTAACCGAGAGATAAAATGTATACCATCTTAAAAAAGGATCATGTTTTTAATCGAAATACTTTGTTTTCGGGTCTTGTAAAGTTACAAACCCATACATAGTCAGCCTCAGCTTCGTCTCTTTGTCTTAGTCATCCGTTATGTGTAATTAAATAAAGTTTCTAGACGGAATGTCTTAACACTTACGATTGATACGGTCAGGTTTTAGGTATCCCACCCAACAATCCTTCCCGTTCGACCTCGTGATTTCGTACCCGATTTCGACGACAGGTGTGAATCTTAAGGATGAAGAAGTCCTTTTGGAGTCGAGACGAAAATAACATAAAGTGGAAAAACTTAGCCGACTGTTTTTACTAGACCCTATTAGAGGGAATGAATTTCAGTTGATCAATATCCAGACTTATCATAGACATTTTATACAAGTTTTGTTGTGGATCCAATCTCTAACCGACTTGTTGACCCCTGACATTGGACCGATATGACTGTACACTTTTCCTGAGTGTCCGTTGAGAGTCCTCCTGGAAGACCTTATCTTTTTCTCCTTCGGTAACCTAAACCATTCTAAACCCGTAATTGAGTTTGAAATACATACTGGGCACCCTAGGACTCACTTAATGTTTTGGAAAGACATGATGAAATAAAGATTTTAAACTGTACAGGAACAATTACTTAAAAGAGTAATGGTTTTGCCTCTGTCATAACCAAATTGTGGGAGGACCGTGTATCATGAGTTACCCACAATTGGAGGTTGGGAATCTTTAGTGTAGAACACCACTCATGTAACAACAAAGATTTATGGTCACGAAACATGTTAAAATGTGTTCTTAATTTTTTTTTCTCTCTTCGCTTTCGTTACTGTCTCAACCATTTTATATAATTTAAACGACGTTCTATATAAGAGTTCCAACAATCACTCTCTATTTTAACTTACAATAGAATCACTTGTCAAAACTGTGGAACCGTATAAAAATTTAATAAAACTTGGAGTCGAATAAGTGATATTTTACCCCTTTATTTACGAACGAGATGAATGAAATAAACTTATATATAAAAAAATAACTTCACATCAACTGAGTGTTACGAAGTCAACGTGTCGTTCCACTAAGTCAATACGTTTATGTATACATAATAAAAACTTTGATCAAAGACAGTACACGAATCAGTGAGTCAACACAAGTTGTGAACGTTGGGGTACCTGACATTGGGTGGTCTGGGGAGACAGTCACCTCTAAGAGGTCTGTTCTTATGACCTCATCTAACGGTAAAGGAAGAGGCTGAAAGGTAGTATCCAATAATGATCTATAACTGATATCAAAGGACAAGATAAGTCATTTGGAAACAAAGAACAACGTATAGATAAAAAATTAACCCTTAGATCGTAAAGTAAGTATAATTCAGTTTGTTAACCTTAGTTTTACAGAATTAAAAAAATCAATTCGTTTTTAAGTATTTAAAAGTTTATATATAATATGTATATATATATATGTTTGTACTTTGAAAAGATGATGTGAACTATTTCTGAACTCTTTCTTAGAGTTTTTTTTTATTTTTCCTTCTCTTTCTTTGACCTCTTTGATTTGATTTACTATTCCCTCGTGACTTATACTTTATCTTTTTCACTTTGTTTGATCTATTTTTATTTTCTAGTAGTATATCATGGCAACAAAGATTTGTACCGACGAGTAGTCTTTATGTCGACCTCGAGACCTCTTTTTGCGTTGTGGACTCGTAAACATAAAAAGTTTTTTAAAATTCTATTAAGACTACATGGAGACCTAAAATTTCTCACTAACGTTCAAAAAGATAATCTAGGATCAAAACCACTATAATAAAAACATAACTGGTTAGTACTATACTACCATAACTCATTGTATTAGTGTTATCATTTTCTACAAATAGTCAAAAGTGTTAGTTATCGGTCTTTTTTTCTTTTATAGTAATGTTGACGTTCGGTTTTATTAATGTATGTTAAATTCCCTCAGTTAGTCTCATAACACCGTTCACCTTCACGTATATGTGTACGAAATTAGGTGGATCGGTCAGATACAGAAAACCAACCACGTAAATTAGGTAAATGTAAATTCCATTAATAGTTATACGTACTAGGATAATGACAAAAGAATTAATAAACCTAAATAAAAGACATCCAGAAAAAAAAAAAAAAAGGGAGAACACAAAGGACGTATCTATTCAAGGAAATCGTAAAGGACATTTCGACCAAAGTCCGTACGACTTAAGAGAATTGAAACCGAAGAGACTTTTCGAAAGTTAAGGAGGTAGTTTAAACTTCCTCTCAGAACGACCCATCTTGTAAGAACCAACATCAAAGAAGGGAAAGTAGTGAAATTTATATAGTACGGTAGGGGAAGACCGAACATCTCAAAGACAACTCTTTAGTCGACTATCGGAACATACAATAAACATCAAAAAGGGAACGACGAAAATTATAAAATAGAGACAGAAATGAAAAACAGTTAAACTAATGATACTCACACAAGATCCACACAAGGAGGAACCGAAATAGGACGTACCCTAAGAGTCACAAAGGACCTGAACCTACTGATAAAGGAAAGGGTATAATTCCTTCAAACGTCGATCACAGAGAAGTTTATAAAAGAGTCCAGGAAAGAGAGAGAGAAGAGAAAGACTCTGGAGATGTTGCGTTTACAACTACGTAAATTACAGGGTCTCCAGAGAATGCGACAAAAGTAAGAAGAAAGAAATGAGACAAGACGTGGTCACTAAAGGTGGTAAAACAGGAGGTCCAGTAAATGGGTACGAAGACGGAGTCAATAAGACGATAACTAAGGAAGATCACATAATAAGTTCCTCTTCCGTTACCGTTGGGTGAGGTCATGAGAACGGACCTCTTAGGGTCCCTGTCGCCTCGGACCACCCGACGGCAGATGTCCCAGCGTTTCTCAGCCTGTGCTGATTTCACTGAATCGTCGTCGTCGTCGTTGTCAATAAGTAGGGACAAATAAACAAGAAATCAAGAAGATCCAGAAACTATTTATGAAGAAAAGTTAGAGACAGGGGTAAGAAGAAGACTCTAGGACTTGGTAGAAGTAAAGAAGTAATAGTGATAAGACTTAACAAAAAGACCCTCCAACAGACAGAGGTGAAGTAAATTAACAAAAAGACCCCAAAATAGAACAGGGAAGTAGACCTTGTATTGGAAGACGAAAAAGTAGGACTAATTGAAAGACATTATACAAAAAACAAAATCGGGGACACCCTAACGAAGAAGAACGAAGAAGACAGACGGGAGACTACCTACCCCGATTTTCCAAAAAAGAACTACCCTTCCCGACCGTTAACCTTTTTGACCCCGAAAGAGACCACCCGTCCCGTAACGAGTCAAACGAGTCATTTCGAAATTAGGTTAATAGACGACTACTCACCCCAACGTGAGGAAGGGACCATCAACAAACCGGACTCCGCTGGGTCGGGAGCGTATATGTTCGAGATACCATCCCAATTCCCCCAAATACGGTTCCCCCTGGAAGGTTACCCGGGTAGGGACGCCATTCGGGGACGACTAAGTACGGAGGTGTTATCTGGGAGGTTACGAAGCGTCCAACAAAGCCAAGTCAGAGGATACCCCAGTGCCAAGGAGAGGAGACCCAGAACCACACACGTTTCAAGACAAACACGGGAGGTTCTGTTCTCAGAGACAAAGGGGGTCAGGAGACGTTCAGGATATTAGTTTAGGGTAACCGGAAGTACCGGTCTAAGGGACCCCTAAAGGTCAGAGAAAAAGACCAGGGGTCCGATCCTTTCCCCCAAGACTTGGAAGTGTTGTCACACTCTTACAGGAACCATAATAACAAGAGGTCAAACACTCAGTGGGTGTTACGTTAAACTAAAATAGTACTAACACGGGGAGGATTGCAGAACAAAGTCGAAGAAGAAACAGAAACCTGTACCCCATAGAAAAAACCACCCAAGGTCGTAGGAGAACAGTTACCAACAAGTTCTGGACCAATGTTAGAACCACGAGAGTGTCCTCCTCTACTCGTGTGCAGGATGGGGTGGTAGAACTGAACCTTCGGTGAAATAACTTTAATCCTTCTTGTTTATTTTTACGTATACCTACCTGAAACATTTGATGTTTTTATTAATATAACCAGTTGTTAAAAATAGGAAGGAGACAACTCACCTATATTCTTTTGTAAAAGCACGAAGAAATTTTCTAAACCTTCTAGTGTCTTATAAAACATTACTTATTTCACTCCTTCTTTTCGTGGATTTTGAAGAGTCGATAATATTTTTGATTAAATAATTCCGACTCTCCTTTTTATTCTTCATTAATTCTATAATACCACAAAACGGTCCGAAATGTTTTTAATAAAATTTTGTTAAATAGAATCGTTTACCACGACGATTCATTCAAATTTTAAGATAATACTGTGTTTTGAGTCAAACTTGTTCAATACTTTTAAACTTCAATAGTTGTTAAATGAAAACATAATCATATTAATTTCTCTTTAGAGGAACATGAAAGATTTATCCTTAAATTTTTTTATACTTCAAAGAATACAAGGTCAATAGATAACGAACCATTGTTTAATAGAACTACCACCGTTCTTTTTGTTAAAAAAATATACGTCCCTAAGACACCCTGTCCTTAAGTCTATTCTTTTTAGTGACTTCTACCACTAACGTCGGTACTTTAATTTTCTGCGAATGAGGAACCTTCTTTTCAATACTGGTTGGATCTATCGTATAAGTTTTCGTCTCTGTAATGAAACGGTTGTTTCCAGGGAGATCAGTTCCGATACTAAAAAGGACACCAGTACATACCTACACTCTCAACCTGACACTTCTTCCGACTCACGACTTCTTACCTACGAAAACTTGACACCATAACCTCTTCTGAGAACTCTCAGGGAACCTGACGTTCCTCTAGGTTGGTCAGGTAAGACTTCCTCTAGTCAGGACCCTAAAGAAACCTTCCTTACTACAATTTCAACTTTGAGGTCATGAAACCGGTGGAGTACGTTTCACAACCGAGTGACCTTTTCTGAGACTACGACCCTCCCTAACCCCCGTCCTCCTCTTCCCCTGCTGTCTTCTACTCTACCGTCCTACCGTAGTGACTGAGCTACCTGCACTCAGACTCACTTGAGACCCTCAACCACTACCTGTCCCTCCGGACCGCACGACACTAAGTACCCCAGTGTTTCTCAGTCTGTACTGACTCGTTGACTTGACTTGACTTGACTTGACTATCATTACTAAAGTACTACCATAGTACAGAGATAAGGTATTATAAACCTCGGAGTCGACCCCTGTTGTCTTATGTCGACGAAACTTGTTGACCCTTGACGTTTGTACATCTCCGAACCGTGTTTCGGAGTCTACAACGTTTCTGACTCGAGTAGACTCTCATATTGTGTAACGGAGAGGTACATCGAAACGGAAGAAAGATCATAGTACAGGTGTTTCATCAACTCCAAGATTATATTACCCAATCACGAGGTTAAACACTCGTTCCGTCTACCACGTCGTGAAAAATACTAGACAAGAGTCTTAAGTACTTAGTGGTAAAGTCAGTGTGGATATCCAGTTTTTTCAGTGTTCGGATGAGTTCAACTCCCTCTTCTCTGAATCTTGTGTTTAGAAAAGAAAAGAAAATTAAACCAAAGTAGCCCAGAATCAACGTCGTACACCCTAGATCAAGGAGTTGTTCTGAGGAAACGAAACCCTCGTACCGCAGAATCGGTGACCTGGTGGTCCCTTCAGGATCTTGTGTTTAGAATTACCCAGATTCTTAGCCAAAAGTAAAAATTTAAATCAAGACACTATATAAGGTTTAGTCCAAAACGTATACCCGATTCTATAACCAACTCCAAGTAAAATGGAAAAATCTAACAACCACAAGTCAGACATTCAACACAGACCAAGAAACACTATGTTACCTGACGTCGCGTGGTCCGAAGGGACAGGAAGTGGTAGAGGGTCTCAAATGAGTTTGAGTACAGGTAACTCAGTCACTACGGTCGGTCGGTAGAGTAGGAGACAACAGGGGAAGAGGACGGAAGTTAGAAAGGGTCGTAGTCCCAGAAAGAGTTACTCAGTCGAGAAACATAAGACACCGGTTTCATAACCTCGAAGTCGAAATCGTAGTCAGGAAGGTTACTTATAAGTCCCAACTAAAGGAAATCCTAACTGTCCAAACTAAAGGAACGACAGGTTTCTTGAGAGTTCTCAGAAGAGACCGTCGTGTCAAACTTTCGTATTTAATAAATCACGAATCGGAACAAATACCAGGTCGAGAGTGTAGATAAGTACAGAAGACCTTTTTGGTACACGAATCAACGAGTCAACACAGGTTGAAAAACACTGGTGTGCCTGACATCGGGGGGGTCCGAGGAGACAGGTACCCCTAAGAGGTACGTCCTTATGATCAAACTGATATGCCTGGAAACAACCGTTACACTACAGAGACGAAAAATTATGTGACAAATCCAAACAGTATCGAAAAGAAAATTTCTCGTTCACCGAAAATTAAAGTCCCGAAAAAACCCCCCCCCGTAGGTTTAAAAGGTTGAGGTAAACAACTCATCTAATAGTAAAGGGTGTTATGATTTATGATTATGTGTTATGATTTATATATATGTATTAAATTTTTATGAAGGACTTATATATAATATGTATGTGTTCACGTGTGTATGTCGAAAAACATACTTAATCTTTTCTTTTTTTACTCTTATAATTTTACAAAAGATGGAGTATAATATATAGTCTCCTCTATTTCCTTTATATTACCTTTCCCAGTCTTACACTACGTTAGAGTCTTACAGTGTATAAAAAAAGTATACCCGGATATATGAGGAACCAGATTTTCTGACTCATGTACACGTTTCGAGACAGACGTCAATCCTTTCACACTCTATCTGAATTGGTAGATGAACAAGGTCTAAATTTCACTTTGAAGTGGATGGTCTTACGGCAGTCTCATTTGAACATTGACTAACTTCAACCTTTCGTAAAGGGTCACACACATGTCTAAGTTATCGTTTCTGAATTTTGAAATGACAGAGTTTCTCAAATTCATATAGGAGAATGGTCAATAACCGATTGTTGATTCGATACGACTCGGTACACATTGAGGATTCTTTGGCTCGAACCTTTCTTTTTGTGGTGTCTTTTCCATGGTGGAGTTTTTATGGTGGTGTCTTCTCCGTCTATAATAACATAATTGGGACTGTTCATTTACCTGTTTATTTTGGTTTTTTGACTTTATCGTTGTTGTCTCTTTAGTCTTAGGTTTTAACGGAATTAAATCGAGATCATACAGGTCAAAAGTCACACTAATACGATGTGTTTTTCTTTAACCTTCGATTTGGTATGTTACTTTTTCCGTCCTTATTATTACTATTTTCATTTTGTTATAGTTAGTCGAGTCAAGTCAGCGAGTCCACTCAGACTGAGAAACGCTGGAGTACCTGCCGTCGTACGGTCCGGAGGGACAGGTAGTGGTTGAGAGTCACAAATGAGTTTGAGTACAGGTAACTCAGCCACTATGGTAGGTCGGTAGAGTAGGAGACAGAAGGTGAGAGGAGGGTGGAAGTTAGAAAGGGTCGTAGTCCCAGAAAAGTTTATTCAGTCAAGAAAGGTAATCCACTGGTTTCATAACCTCAAAGTCTAAGTCGTAGTCAGGAAGGTTACTTATAAGTCCTGACTAGAGGAAATCCTACCTGACCAACCTAGAGGAACGTCATGTTCCCTGGGAGTTCTCAGAAACGATTGTGATATCAAGTTTTCTTAGTCAAGAAACCGTGAATCGAAAGAAATATCAGGTAGAGAGTGTAGATATGTACTGATGACCTTTTTGGTATCGAAACTGATCTGTCTGGCAACAACCGTTTTCTTACAGAGACGAAAGATTATACGGTAGATCCAACCAGTATTTAAAAGAAGGTTCCTCGTCCGACGTCAGAGGTAAACACCACTAAAACCTCGGGGGGTTTTATTTGAGTCAGTGATAAAGGTGACAAAGTGGTGGATAAACTGTACTTTACTACCCCGGTCTACGGTACTAGAAGCAAAAGACTTACAACTCTAAATTCGGTTTAAAAAGTGAGAGGAGAAAGTGAAAGTAGTTCTTCGAGAAAGCAAGAAGAAGTGAAAGACGGTATTCCCACCACAGTAGACGTATAGACTCCAATGACTATAAAGAGAACCGTTAGAACTAAGGTCGAACACGAAGAAGGTCGGGTCGCAAAGAGTACTACATGAGACGTATATTCAATTTATTCGTCCCACTGTTATACGTCGGAACTACATGAGGAAAGGGATAAACCTTGGTCAGACAACAAAGTACAAGTCAAGATTGAAAACGAAGGACAGGACGCATGTCTAAAGAGTTCTCCGTCCAGTCCAGCAGACCATAAGGGTAGAGAAAATCTTAAAAGGTGTCAAACAACACTAGGTGTATCAGTTTCCGAAACCGTATCAGTCATTTCGTCTTTATGTACAAAAAGACTCTACAACAGTTAAACTAGAGACCAAGGAGACGGAAAAGCTTTTGGTCGAACTTGTAGACCTACAAGTACCAAGTGTATGACAATTTCGGACCGAACCTC
The DNA here is from genome assembly GCA_006410555.1 of Capra ibex. Classification (NCBI taxonomy): domain Eukaryota; kingdom Metazoa; phylum Chordata; class Mammalia; order Artiodactyla; family Bovidae; genus Capra; species Capra ibex. Next base: position 6,635,496 of record SJYO01012347.1, on the reverse strand, counting down.
TTAAAACTCGTAATGAAACGATCCTACACTCTACTCACGTCAACATGCCATCAAACTCGTAAGAAACCGTAACGGAAAGAAACCCTGACCTTACTTTTGTCCGGAAAAGATCAGGACACCGGTGACGACTCAAAAGGTTTAACCGTATAACTCACGTCGCGAAAGTATCGTAGTAGAAAATCCTAAACTTTATCGAGGTGACCTTAAGGTAGTGGAGGTGATCGAAACGACATCAACCCCATGGAAATAGTTTAGAATCTTTAATTGTGACCATTTTGTCAAAGTTAATCTAACGTCAAATCGTCAAAAAAAACACGCTATAGGATAAGTAAATTTCCTATATTAAGACTTGTGAGTAATGTAAATTCGTAGTACTGAGGGATCAAGGAAGATGAGACCATATATCAAACTTAGAAAACAATTGTTAAAGTTTGACATGACCAATCCACCAAAGTCTTACGTGGGGTTTAAACCCAAACAATCTACAAACGATCATTAATCTAAACTCAATACTCAAAACGGTTTCCTATAGCATCTCTACTTAATAGAAAGAGTAATATAGTCCTCTAAGTCCTATACGGAGTAATTACCACTATGATTGGAACTAGAAAACCAATTCCAGTATAAAAAGTCTGTAAAAAAAATTGTATTTTAGTAATTAAAAGTGGAAAACCCCTGAGAATTTATAATGATTCACTTATAAAAATTATCAACGTTTATAAAAGATAAAAAGTATTAAATCAAAACGATTCAACATAAAACGTTTCCTATACAGGTAAAAATACAACAGTTCAAATAACCGTGTTTAAACAAAATTTATTAGGGAATAAAGGGAAAATCACAGACATCCTAGACATTATTAAAGACATGGTTAAAGAAAGGAGTACAATTATCAAAAAGAAGAGAAAAAGGAAAATAATCAAAACACTCACCAAATAACTAAAAAAATTTTCGTTGAAAACCGAAACATTAAAAGAGGTAATACACAAAGATAAAGTAAGTAAAAAAACAATGGAATAATTCATAAAAATAAAACTAAAGACCAGAGTATTTACCAAAAGATAAATAAGACTAAATCAAACTAGAACAAGAAGATCACAGAATTCTACTTTTACATCCATTAAAGTATTTAAAGAGAGTTACGTGACGTGATCAAGGTAGGGTGTTTAAAAACATATTGCACAAAAATATTATAATAGTAAACCAAACTTTTTAAATAGAACTCTAAAAAAAAAGAAACTGAGCACCCAATAAATCTTACTAAAAATGTTCATAGATTTGAAAATCTCTAAAATATACGTAGATTATAAAGACTAAAGGTGAAATTAAAGAAACGTAGTCCCTTATAAAATTCCATATATAAAACATTCCATTGTTGACAAAATGACATGTCAGTATTCCCTAAACTAAATCCAGTGTGGACTTACCAGATCACCAAAGGGGATGAAAGAAGTTAAAGTCAGACTTAAACCGTTATTCCTCAAGTACTAGACTCGGTGTCAGTCTAGGATCAGAACAAAAACGACGGACATATCTCGAAGAAGTAGAAACCGACGTTTTTTATATTAGTTAGACTAAAACCACAACTGGCAGACCACTACAAGTACACATCTCAGAAGAGAACACAACAACCTTCTCCCTTAAACGATACTGGTCACACGAGAGAACCGTTTTGAGTTAATTGGAAACGGGACGAAGTAAGACATGAGGTTCCGGTTTAAACGGACAATGAGGTCCATCGAGAATTGAAGGATGAAAACGTAAGGTCAGAGGATATTGTTTTTTCCTGTAGAAAAAACCCACAATCAAGATTTTCCAGAACATTCAGAAGTGTCTTCACAAGTCGAAGTCGAAGAAGTCACAATGACCAACCCTGTATCCGAACCTAATGACACTATAACTTCGTTGCCCATCTTGACCTGTACCTTGTTGTCTGACCAAGGTTTATCCTTTTCCTCATGCAGTTCCTACATATAACAGTGGGACGAATAAATTGAATATCCGTCTCATGTAGTACTCTTTGCGACCTGACCTTCTTTGTGTTCGACCTTAGTTCTAACGACCCTCTTTATAGTTATTGGAGTCTATACGTCTACTGTGGTGGGAATACCGTCTTTCCCTTCTTCTTGATTTTACGGAGAACTACTTTCACTTTCTACTCCCATTTTTTCAACCAAATTTCGAGTTGTAAGTCTTTTGCTTCTAGTACCGTTGACCAGGGTAGTGAAGTACCCTTTAACTACCCCTTTGTCACCTTTGTCACAGTCTGAAATATAAAGACCCGAGGTTTTAGTGACGTCTACCACTGACGTTGGTACTAAAATTTTCTACGAATGAGGAACCTTCCTTTCAATACTGGTTGGATCTATCGTATAAGGTTTCGTCTCTGTAAAGAAACCACTGATTACAGGTAGATCAGTTCCGATACCAAAAAGGTCACCAGTACACACCTACACTCTCAACCTGATATTTCTTTAACTCGTGGCTTCTTAACTACGAAAACTTGACACCACAACCTCTTCTGAAAACTCTCAGGGAACCTGACGTTCATCTAGGTTGGTCAGGTAGGATTTTGTCTAGTCAGGACCCACAAGTAACCATCCTGACTGCGACTTCGACTTTGAGGTTATGAAACCCGTGGAGTACACTTCAAAACTGAGTAACCTTTTTTGGGACTACGACCGTCCCTAACCCCCGTCCTCCTCTTCCCTCGCTGTCTCCTACTCTCCCGACCTACCGCAGTACCTGAAGTACTTGTACTTACACCCATTAGAGGCCCTCGACCACTACCTGTCCCTCCGGGCCGAACGACACTTAGTAACCCAACGTCTCAGTCTGTGCTGACTCACTGACTTGACTTGACTTGACAAACTGTAAAAAACTCTGAATAAAACACCCAGTGGTACAGCAAATAGAAGTGTTCACCACATACACACGACTTTTTTATCAAACACCGTCCAAAAAAAAAAAAGAGGGGGAAATAAAAATCAACTTCCTATTAACGAAATGGTATAACCAAAGTAAAGACAATAGGTAGTTGTACTTAATCGGTATCCATATGTATACAGGGAAGGAAGAAGTTGGAGAGACGGTAGAGAGTGGGAAAGGGTGGGGAGATCCCACAATGTCTCTGAGCCAAACTCAAGAGACTCAGTATCCCGTTTAAAGGTAACCGGTAGATAAAACGTATACCATCGCATATTTGAAGGTACGATGAAAGAGGTAAACACAACGGGAGAGGAAGGAGTAGGGGGCGGGTACAGGAATATAGACAAGAGATACAGACGTTTATCCAAGTAGTGATGGTAGAAAGATCCAAAGTATATATACGTAATCATATACTATAAACAAAAAGAGAAAGACTGAATGAAGTGAGACATAATATCCGAGACCTAAATAGGTGGAGAAATTTTGACTGAGTTTCTCGATAGGAGATGTCTATCGAAAAAAAACCTTGACATTTGTGGTAAACGCAGAATAATTAGTGTTAAAAAGTCTAGATTTTGTAATGAACAATGTATGATTGAACAGTAAATAAACGTTAGAGTCAAGTCAAGTCAAGTCAGTGAGTCAACACAGGTTGAGAAACACTGGGGTACTTAACTTCGTGTGGTCCGGAGGGACAGGTAGTGGTTGAGGACCTCAAATGGGTTTGAGTACACTTATCCCAGACACTACGGTAGGTCGGTAGAGTAGGAGACAACAGGGGAAGAGGAGGACGGGAGTTAGGGAGAGTAGTAGTCTCAGTAAAGATTACTTAGTCAAGAAGGGTAGTCCACCGGTTTCATAACCTCAAAGTTGGAGTCGTAGTCAGGAAGGTTACTTGTGAGTCCTGACCAGAGGAAGTCTTACCTGACCAACCTAGAGGAACGTCAGGTTTCCTGAGAGTTCTCAGAAGAGGTTGTGGTGTCAAGTTTTCGTAGTTAAGAAACCGCGAGTCGAAAGAAGTGTCAGGTTGAGAGTGTAAGTATGTACTGGTGACCCTTTTGGTATCTAAACTGATCTACCTGGAAACAACCGTTTCATTATAAAGACGAAAAATTATACGATAGATCCAACCAGTATTGTTAGAGTCTGGTGAATATAAGTCGACGTGGACACTCCAACAGATCGTGTACCATCTACACACTCAAAAGTAACTAGTTGTATGTGCTTGTTCGTGCACATGTAAATATTGGTCAAGGGGAACAACGGTAATCAACTATCCGTTTATTGTGGAACCTCATTTCATTACTGTCAACTACACTGTCTTTCGTGAAACCTACTGTCTCTTTTAAATTTCCATAAATGGAGACCACCTAACTTCTAATCAGTTAACCTGATGAATTAAAGAGTTTCTATAATTTTTTGTTTCTTTTAGGAACTAGATCACATCTCATCCTCTTTAATTTTCTACAAAATTTCTCACAAAGTCGATAAATAAACGAAATGAACATAATAAGAAAATTATCTAAGTGTTGTGTAAACTTAGTGTCTAAACTGATAATGGGATTTTAGACGACGACGACTTGTTGGTAAATACCCTTTTACAACCTAGGGTGGTTTTTTTCTACGTGGTGTAGGTTCCCGTTACCCCTTCTGGGTCGTCTTACCATCCTCCCCACTTTAGTACAAATCTTAGTTTGGGGTATGGGAGGTCTCTACGAGACTCCCGAGTTTGTTTTGGAACACACGTGGTCCTCCGGGGTATCTCTGACTCGGTCTGAACATAAACTCACAGAGGACGTCTCCATGCCCAGTAGTTACCGGACGGTGTCCACCTCCCCGAGACCCATGACGTCGGGACCCATCCCGTATTCGGGAGAACCTCTCCAGTGGTAATTGAGGTGGTATCTCTGTGGTCTTGAATGTGTCCCGACCCCTTTGTCTGAGTACCTCCCGTGTTTGTTTTGGAACACGGGTTGTCCTGGGTCCTCTTTCCTCGTCACTGGGGTGTTCCCTGACTGAGTCTGAACGGGTACTCACAGGTCCTCAAAGACCACCTCCACACCCAGTCACCACCGGTCGACGTCCCAGACCCTGTGACTGGATTTAGTCTAGGAAATATTAATATATCACCTTCATTGTTTGTAAGTTCCCTAATCTAGACTATCTGTCTCACGAACTTCTTGATACTTACCTCCAAATACTGTAACAGGTCTTCCGTCACTAGTTCTGTTAGGGGTTCTTTTTCTTTACGTTTCTCCGTTTTACCAACAGACTGCACCGGAATGTTTATCGACTCTTTCTTTCTCTTCGATTTTCGTTTCCTCTTTTTCTTTCTATATGGGTAAACTTACGTCTCAAGATTTCTTATCGTCCCTCTCTATTCTTCGTAAGGAATCACTGGTCACGTTTCTTTACCTCCTGTTGTTATCTTACTCTCTCTGATCTCTAAAGAATTTCTTTTATTCTCTATGATTCCCTTGAAAAATACGTTTCTACCCGTGTTATTTCCAGTCTTTACCATACCTGGATTGTCTTCGTCTTCGACAATTCTTCTACACCGTTCTTATGTATCTTTTTGATATGTTTTTCTAGAAGTACTAGGTTTATTGGTACTAACACACTAGTGAGTTCATCTCGGATGTAGGACCTTACACTTCGGTTCACCCGGAATCCTTCGTAGTGATACTTGTTTCGATTACCTCTACTTCCTTAAGGTAACACGATAAAGGTTAGGTTTTTCTACTACGACACTTTCACGACGTGAGTAATACGGTCGTTTAGACCTTTTGAGTCGTCACCGGTGGCCTGACTTTTTCCAGTCAAAAGTGAGGTTAGAGTTTCTTTCCGTTACGGTTTCTTACCGGTTTGATGGTGTGTGAACGTGAGTAGAGTGTACTATCGTTTCTATTACGAGTTTTAAGAAGTTCGATCCTAAGTCGTCATATACTTGGCACTTGAAGGTCTACCAGTTCGAGCTAAATATTTTCCGTCTCCTTGGTCTCTAGTTTAACCGTTGTAGGTGACCTAGTAGTTTTCTTGTGCTCTCAAGGTATTTTTGTAGATAAAGACAAAATAACTACTACGGTTTCGGAAATTGACACACCTAGTGTTGTTTGGTACCTTTTAAGAATCTCTGACCTGATCGTCTGTCGGAATGGACGGAGGACTCTTTAGACATACGTCCAGTCCTTCGTTGTCAATCTTGACATGTACCTTGTTGTCTGACCAAGGTTTATCCCTTTCCTCATGTAGTTCCGACGTATAACAATGGGACGAATAAATTAAATATACGTCGCTTGTAGTACACTTTACAACCCGACCTACTTCGTGTTCGACCTTAGTTCTAAAGGTATTCTTTATAGTTATTGGAGTCTATACGTCTACTGTGGTGAGAGTACCGTCTTTCACTTCTCCTTGATTTTTCGGAGAACTACTTTCACTTTCTCCTCTCGCTTTTTCAACCGAATTTTAGTTGTAAGTCTTTTGTTTCTAGTACCGTAGACAAGGTAGTGAAGTAATGTTTATCTACTCCTTTGTCTCCTTTGTCACTCTCTACAATAAACCCCCGCCCCCCCACCGCGAATTTTTAATGACGTCAACCACTGACGTCGGTACTTTAATTTTCTGCGAATGAGGAACCCTTTTTTCAATACTGGTTGGATCTGTCGTATAATTTTTCGTCTCTGTAGTGAAACAGTTGTTTCCAGATAGATCAGTTTCGATAGTAAAAAGTCATCATTACATACCTACACTCTCAACTTGATGTTTCTTAAGACTCGTGATTTCTTGACTACGAAAACTTGATACCACAACCTCTTCTCAGAACCCCAAGGGAACCTGTCGTTCCTCTAAGTTGGTCAGGTAAGATTTCCTCTAGTCAAGACTTATCAGTAACCTTCCTTACTACTACTTCGACTTTGAGGTTATAAAACCGGTGTACTACGTTTCTTGACTAAGTAAACTTTTCTGGGACGACAACCCTTTCTAAACTCCGTCCTCCTCTTCCGCTACTGTCTCCTACGCTAGTAAAACACCATAGTAGTTGAACTACCTGTTCTCAAATTCGTTTGAGACCCTCAACTAATACCTGTCCCTTTGGACCGTACGACGTCAGGTACTCCAGAGTTTCTAAATCTGTGCTGACTCACCGAATTGGCTGGACTTGACTGGGGTTTGAATACACCTATAATAAGAATATATCTATAAATTTTACACTTAAAACCTTTTAAAATATAGTTCCTCTTAGACAACTAAAAATTAGTAAGTCAATTAATTGATCACTTAACCGATGTGAGGATGGTTACAACCTAGTTAGTAAGACCTTATTATTAGAGAGTAATATTACACGTTTAAGAATATATACGTTGGTCCGTTTGTTTTTTACAATAAACACTTTAGATCCATCCTCTACATATCTACATGTTACATGTTAGGAGGTCGAAGAGACTTGTAGTTTTTCAAAGTATTTATATAATTAATTTGTATCTTAGTGACCCAGAGTAAACAATGTTTAAAGTTTTCATAGTATATTATCTTATTTGAGTAGTGTTTTGAGGTGATAAGACGTAACATTATGGACATCTTTAGAATGTATTTAACATCCTCATAAATTAAGACTTCAAACTAAAAACAGTAAGACAGGTTACTCACATTCAAGGATTTTTATACAACGGAGAAAGTTTTACCTTATAGGAAAGAATGTAATTTGGCTGTGACTATACGTTAATAACTCACCAAAATTTTCTCCGTATATAAAATATAGTGGTTAATAATACCGATTAAAAGTTCGTCCCACATAAAAAGTACTTAATCACTATATTCTGCCCAAAGAGAGAGGGAAAGAAAATCAACGTGCGACCTACTGAAAAGTCATCCCAGGATATAAATACAAAGAAAATAAAATTAAAAAAACAATGGTATATTATAAAATTCAAATTAGTTTTCAGTTGAATCTTTCCGGTAAGACGGATTCCCTATAAAAAGGTAATTCTTTATACTGTATAACCACCGGAACTCCCTAATAACCAAAAACTTCTTTATAATTGTCGACCTTTAAACGTAAAATTATGTCAAGAGGAGCTGATGAGTTCGTTAAAATAAAAATTCTGGACACTGTCAAAGTTTCGAAATCAAGATTTCGTTAGATCAGTTCTTCTCGGTCGTATTAAAATAATGTTTATTGATTCAAAGATTATCAAAAAAAAAAGGTGGACTTTAAAAATCAAACTTTACAGACCCTTTAGTTGTGGGTTTAAAATGTAGTTGTGATTTTCTGTCTGAACTATTAACTTTGTTCACTCCTTCTTAAGAAAAATTTGGAGATCAAAGTTTTTAATTCCTTATTCTTTTATCGTGTAGATTAATCCAAAAAGACTAATCATCAATTGTTGCTTAAACTACGTTTCGTTGGTAGGTGTTGTTAACAAAGTCAGATTGATCCACTACAGAGACCCCTTTTACTTAGGATCCTATCGTCTCCTACGACACTTTACTCTTGTCTTAGGTAGGGGGAACTAAACCATAATTTATGTATAAGTTAACGATAACTTTAATTAACTCCTAAAAGTCAGTCCTAGTTCACTAAATAGTAGTAATTTTTACCTCTGTCACTTATCCTAACTTACCATCGGAGTTGTTAATACACTTAAAAACAAGATTTTTACTCATATACACTGATTTATGGAATCCTACCACATTGTCCTTGTGACTAAGGAGAAAAGTAAAAATCATGTTTAACTTTTCAACTAAACAATGAGTTTAGATCTATAAATTTTAATATCCTAGTCTCGAGTCTGTTAACGAATAAACGACTACTGATTTTAGTGGTTCCCGAAGGGTCCACCGAGTCACCATTTCTTGGGCGGACGGTTACGTCCTCTACCCCCAACTAGGACCCAACCTTTCTAGGAGACCTCTTCCTTTACTGTTGGGTGAGGTCATAAGAACAGACCTCTTAGGGTATCTGTCTCCCCGGACCGTCCGATAACATGTACCCCAGCGTTTCTCAGTCTGTACTGACTTGTGCATGGGTGAGATGTTAGAGATTTTAGAATAACCTATCATTTATCTTGTAAACGTTTCGTACGAACCCCCAGAAACCTGATTTTCAGTATTCTCGTTTTACACGGTAGTACTTGGATAAGAAGACACAAAAATAAGAAGAACGAACAAAAAGTTACTGGAGTTGGTTGAACAAAATAATAGCTTTTTTTACTTCAACGACAGTTACGTTTCTATTCCCTTTAGAGTATATACAAGAACAAAAAAGAGACTTAAAAATCCAATTTTTAATTTACTTTACTTCAACCGTAGTTTCAGTATCAAGGAAACGTTTAACTATAAGTTCATAATCTGAACTAACTTCTTCTCTACAGTAAAATTCACAGTTAAGGAAAGATATTTTCCTCGGTTATCTTAAAAGGTGTCGTTCTACGTCGTGATTAAATAGTAAATAAATTGTCGTCACAAACTTAATCGTCTAATTACCCTTCCTTACCTGTTCTTGAACTCTGTATCCTGTTGGGTATATCTTTTTTATTTTCTTTTTTTATAAGACGTCAAGTATTATATCAGGAATTTAACATAAGACACTCGACTCTTGAGTCTTCACAATCGGTCTGTCAAAGTGTGACCAAGATTCATGTTGAATCATTTTCATTGTAGACAAATTCAAAGTAAAACAAAAACGATAATAAGTCAACGAGTCAACACAGACTGAGAAACACTGGGGAACCTGACGTCGTGTGGTCCGAAAGGACAGGAAGTGGTAGAGGGTCTCAAACTAGTTTGAGTACAGGTAACTCAGTCACTACGGTGGGTTTGTAGAAAAGGAAACAGTAGGGGAAGAGGAGGACGGAAATTAGAAAGTGTCGTAGTCCCAGAAAAGGTTACTCAGTCAAGAAGTGTTGTCCACCAGTTTCATAACTTCGAAGTCCAAGTCGTAGTCAAGAAAGTTACTTATAACTCCCAAAATAAAATATAGAATGATATTCTAGTTACAGAGACGAAAACTTATACGATAGATCCAACCAGTATTGAAAAGAAGGTTCCTCATTCGCAGAAAATAAAAATAAATAAATAAAAATGGTAAAATCGGTAAAATAAATAAATAAAAAATTATTGATTTGTAATAAAAATAAAATAAAATAAAAAAATGAAATAAAATGAAATGTTATGACATAACCAAAACGGTATGTAACTGTACTTAGGTGGTGCCCACATGTACGCAAGGGTTTGTACTTGGGTGGAGGGTGGAGGGAGGGGTATTGTAGAGAGACCCAGTAGTGACACGTGGTCGGGGTTCGTACGACATAGGACGCAGTCTGTATCTGACCGCTAAGTTAAGAATGTACTATCATATGTACAATGTTACGGTAAGAGGGTTTAGTAGGGTGGGAGAGGGAGAGGGAGACTCAGGTTTTCAGGCAATGTGTATAGACATAGAAAAAACGACAGAACGTATGTCCCAACAGTAACGGTAGAAAGATTTAAGGTATATATACACAATCATATGACATAACCACAAAAAGAAAGACCGAATGAAGTGAGACATATTAGCCGAGGTCAAAGTAGGTAGAGTAGTCTTGACTAAGTTTACATAAGAAAAATTGTCGACTCATTATGAGGTAACACATATACATGGTGTCGAAAGAATAGGTAAGTAGACGACTACCTGTAGATCCAACAAAGGTACAGGACCGATAATATTTGTCACGACGCTACTTGTAACCCCATGTACACAGAGAAAGTTAAGACCAAAGGAGCCACACATACGGGTCGTCACCCTAACGACCCAGTATTCCATCAAGATAAACGTTAAAAAATTCCTTAGAGGTGTGACAAGAGGTTTCACCGACATGATCAAACGTAAGGGTGGTTGTCACATCCTCCCAAGGGAAAAGAGGTGTGGGAGAGGTCGACGTCAGTGGTTGACGTCACTAAAACCTCGGGTTTGTTTATTTCAGACTGTGACAAAGGTGACAAAGGGGTGGATAAAGGGTACTTCACTACCCTGGTCTACGGTACTAGAAATAAAAGACTTACAACTCGAAATTCGGTTGAAAAAGTGAGAGGAGAAAGTGAAAGTAGTTCTCCGAAAAATCAAGGAGAAGTGAAAGACGGTACTCCCACCATAGTAGACGTATAGACTCCAATAACTATAAAGAGGGTCGTTAGAACTAAGGTCGAACACAAAGAAGGTCAGGTCACAAAGAGTACTACATGAGACGTATATTCAATTTATTCGTCCCACTGTTATATGTCGGAACTACGTGAGGAAAAGGATAAACCTTCCGACTTGTGACTTCTTAACTACTAAAACTTGACACCACAACCTTTTCTGTGAACTCTCAGGGAACCTGACGTTCCTCTAGGTTGGTTAAGTAAGACTTCTAGTCGGGACCCTAAAGAAACCTTCCTTACTACGACTTCGACTTCGAGGTCATGAAACCGGTGGAGTACGCTTCTCAACTGAGTAACCTTTTCTGAGACTACGACCCTCCCTAGTCCCCGTCTTCCTCTTCCCCCGCTGTCTCTTACTCTACCGACGTACCGTAGTGACTGAGATACCTGCACTCAGACTCACTTGAGGCCCTCAACCACTACCTGTCCCTCCGGACCGCTCGACGTTAAGTACCCCAGTGTTTCTCAGCCTGTTCTGACTCGCTGACTTGACTTGACTTGACTATTCTAGTTACACGTAAACGTCGAACTTGAATATACATTTATTATATTTTGGTAAAGTGTGTGAAATGAAAGTAAATCATAGATTATTAGAACATCTCATTCTAAATTTGAGTGAGAGAACTATTCCTGTGACTGAAAATCTTTCTCAATTCATCAAGGAACAGTATTGCGATATCCGTACCCATCCCTTACCGACAGTGACACTATCACTACTCGAATCTGTTACAGGTATAAGAAGACCTCGAACATAAACACACACGGAGATACTACCTATCTCTTTCTTTTGATCTTCACTTATTTTTTCTATTATAGTATGCAACTATTTATGTCATTCCCCAACCCCCTCCGCCAAATACGGATTCATTAAACACTCCCTTCAAGGGGAGACTCCTTCGCTACAAACTTGACCCTCCTCAGTCAGTTCTATACCCACCATTATAAGGTCTACTTTTATATACAATCCTCTGTGACGTCCTAATGAAAACATTATTCATCTAGTCCTACATGTCTTTTTCAGGACAAACTCCAGAGGTATCGTGTATAGACGAAAACTTTCGAACAACACCCACGACGGAAAATTTCAACAAAGTCAAGTCAAGTCAGTGACTCAGTATAGGCTGAAAAACTGGAGTACCTGACGTCGTACGGTCAGAGGGGACAAGTAGTGGTTTAGAACCTCAAATGAGTTTGAGTCCAGGTAACTCAACCAGTACGGTGGGTTGGTAGAGTGGGAGACAGCAGGGGAAGAGGAGGACGGAAGTTAGAAAGGGTCGTGGTCCCAGAAAAGTTTACTCAGTCGAGAAGTGTAGTCCACCGATTTCATAACCTCAAAGTCGAAGTCGTAGTCAGGAAGGTTACTTATAAGTTCAGGATTTCCTACCTGACCAACCTAAAGGGACGTCAGGTTCCCTGAGAGTTCTCAGAAGAGGTTTTGGTGTCAAGTTTTCGTAGTTAATAAACCGTGAGTCGAGAAAAATATCAGGTTGAGAGTGTAAGGTGTACTGGTGACCTTTTTGGTATCGGATTTGATCTACCTGGGAACAACCGTTTCATTACAGAGGCGAAAACTTATACGTCAGATCCAACCAATATTGAAAAAAGGTTCCTCATTCTCAGAAAAATTACCGACTTATTATGAGGTAACACATATACATGGTGTCAAAAGAATAGGTTAGTAGACGACTACCTGTAGATCCAACGAAGGTACAGGACCGATAATATTTGTCACGACGTTACTTGTAATCCCATGTGCACAGAGAAAGTTAAGACCAAAGGAACCACACATACAGGTCGTCACCATAACGACCCAGTATTTCGTCAAGATAAACGTCAAAAATTCCTTACAGGTGTGTCGAGAGGTATCACCGACATGATTAAACGTAAGGGTGGTTGTCACATTCTCCCAAGGGAAAAAAGGTATGGGAGAGGTCGTAAATAACGAACATCTGAAAACCTAATGTCGGTAAGACTGACCGTACGTTACCATGGAGTAACACCAAAACTAAACCTAAAGAGACTATTACTCACTACAACTCGTAGAAAAGTACACAAACAATCTGTAGGTACACAGAAGAAACCTCTTTACAGATAAATCAAGAAACCGGGTAAAAAACTAACCCAGTAAATAAAAAGACCTTAACTCGACGTCTTCAACGAACATATAAAAACTCTAATCAACAAACAGTCAACGAAGTAAACGATAATAAAAGAGGGTAAGTCTTCCGACAGAAAAGTGGAACGAATATCAAAGGAAACAACACGTCTTCGAAAATTAAAATTAATCTAGGGTAAACAAATAAAAACGAAAATAAAGGTTATAAGACCCTCCACCCAGTATCTCCTATGACGACACTAAATACAGCCTCTCTCAAAAGGGATACAAGAGGGGATCCTCAAAATACAAAAGACCAGAATGTAAATCTAGAAATTAGGTAAAACTCAAATAAAAACACATACCACGATCTTTCACAAGATCAAAGTAAGAAAATGTTCACCAACTGGTCAAAAGGGTCGTGGTGAACATTTTCTCTAACAGAAAACAGGTAACATATAAGAACGGAGGAAACAGTTTCGATTCCACAGGTATCCACGTACCTAAATAGAGACCCGAAAGATAAAACAAGGTAACTAGATATAAAGAGAGAAACACGGTCATGGTATGACAGGACTACTGACACCGAAACATCATCGGTCCTGTACCTTCGTTGGATCTACACATAGTCGTCTACTTACCTATTCTTTAGACACCATGTAGTATATGTGTTGCCTCATAATGAGTCGACAATTTTTCTTATGTAAACTTAGTCAAGATTACTCCACCCACTTTGACCTCGGCTAATATGTCTCACTTCATTCGGTCTTTCTTTTTGTGGTTATGTCATATGATTGCGTATATATACCTTAAATCTTTCTACNTACTTACCTATTCTTTAGACACCATGTAGTATATGTGTTGCCTCATAATGAGTCGATAATTTTTCTTATGTAAACTTAGTCAAGATTACTCCACCCACTTTGACCTCGACTAATATGTCTCACTTCATTCGGTCTTTCTTTTTGTGGTTATGTCATATGATTGCGTATATATACCTTAAATCTTTCTACTATTACTATTGGGACATACACTCTGTCGTTTTCTCTGTGTCTACATATCTTGTCAGAAAACCTAAGACACCCTCACCCTCTCCCACCCTACTAAACCCTCTTACTGTAACTTTGTACATATTATAGTATATTCTTTGCTTAGCGGTCAGGTCCAAGCTACATACTATGACCTACGTCTCCCTACCATGTTCCTCTCCGCCTCCCCACCCCAAGTCCTACCCATTGTGCACATATGGACACCACCTAAGTACTACTACATACCGTTTTGGTTATGTTATAACATTTCATTAATTGGAAGTTAATTTGATTTATTTATTTAAATATAATTTTTTTCTCAGAAAATTAAAGTACCGACGTCAGTGATAGACGTCACTAAAACCTCGGGGGACTTCATCTGACAGTAACAAAGGTGACAAAGGGGTAAATAAACTCTACTTCTCTACCCTGGCTTACGATACTAGAATCAAAAGACTTACAACTCAAAATTCGGTTGAAAAAGTAAGAGAGGAAAGTGAAAATAGTTCTCCGAGAAATCAAGAAGAAGCGGAAGACGGTATTTCCACCACAGTAGACGTATAGACTCCAATAACTATAAAGAACGTCTTTAGAACTAAAGTCAAACACGAAGTAGGTCGGGTCGTAAAGAATACTACATAAGACGTATATTCAATTTATTCCTCCCACTGTTATATATCGGAATTACATGAGGAAATGGTTGAACCTTGGTCAGGTACAAGATTGACAACGAAGGACTGGTCGTACGTCTAAAGACTTCTCCGTCCAGTCCACCAGACCATAAGGGTAAAGAAAGTCTTAAAAGGTGTCAAATAACACTAGGTGTGTCAGTTTCCGAAATCGTATCAGTTATTTCGTCTTTATCTACAAAAAGACCTTGAGAGAACGAAAAAACTACTAGGTTACCTACAATCTTTAAACTAAAGACCAAGGAGACAGTAAAGATTTAGGTCGAACTTGTAGACCTTCAAGTACCAAGTGTATAACAACTTCGGACCGAACCTCTTAAACTCGTAATCAAACATCACACACTCTACTTACGTTGACACACCATCAACCTCGTAAGAAACCGTAACGGAAAGAAACCCTAACTTTATTTTTGACTGGAAAAGGTCGAGGCACCGGTGACGACTCAAAAGGTTTAAACGACCATATAACTCACGTCGGGAAAGTGTCTTAGTAGAAAATCCTAAACTTTATCGAGTTGACCTTAAGGTAGTTTAAGTGATCGAAACAAGTATACTACGAAGTTGGGTGAGCTGAAGTGTAAGGTCCTACAGACCGAGATCCACTCACTAGTGTGGTAGTACTAATAGACCCAGTACTTCTAGAAAAAAACATATAAAGAAGACACATAAGAACGGTGGAGGAGAATTATAGAAGACGAAGAAAATCCAGGTATGGTAAAGACAGGAAATGACTCGGGTAGAAACGAACTTTACAAGGGAACCATAGAGATTAAAAGAACTTCTCTTGAGATCAGAGGGTAACATAACAAAAGGAGACAAAGAAAGGTGACTAGTAACTCCTTCCGAAAGAACAGAGAGAAACGATAAAAAACCTTGAGACGTAAGTCTACGAATATAGAAAGGAAAAGAAGAAACGAAAAACGAAGAGAAGAAAAGTGTCGATAAGTATTCCGGAGGAGTCTATCGGTAAAATTAAAAACATAAAGAAAGAGAACCTCTACCAGAACTAAGGACAGAGGACATGTTACAGTACTTAGAGGTATGTATCAAGTAGTCCGTGTGACAGATAGTCTAGGGAATTTAGATAAAGAGTGAAGGTGACATATTAGCATTCCCTAAATTGAATCCAGAATAGACTTACCAGACTACCAAAAGCGATGAAAGAAGTTAAAGTCAGACTTAAACCGTTATTCCTCAAGTACTAGACTCGGTGTCAATCGAGGACCAGAACAAAAACGATTGACACATCTGGAAGAGGTAGAAACCGACGTTTCTTATATTAGTTAGACTAAAGCCATAACTGGTAAACAACTACAGGTACACATCTCAGGAGAGAACACAACAACCTTCTCCCACAAACGATACTGTCACACAAGAGAACCGTTTTGAGATAATCGGAAACGGGACGAAGTAAGACATGAGGTTACGGTTTAAACGGAGAATGAGGTCTATAAAGAACTAAAAGATGAAAACGTAAGGTTAAGGGATATTACTTTTCCTGTAGAAAAAACCCACAATTAAGATCTTCCAGAACATCCAGAAGTGTCTTGGTAAGTTGAAGTTGAAGAAGTCGTAATGACCAATTCCGTATCTGAACCCAACGGTACTATAACTTTCCAAACGAACCTTTTTTGTTTAGTAAGACAGTAAAAACTCTGACGTAGGTTCATGACGTAAAGTCTGAGAAAACAACTGATACTACCGATGAGGTAAAGAAGATACCTTAATAACGGTTGTCATCATCTATATTACCAGTAGACTCAATTTATATGGGTAAGGTCAGGTAAAATTAAACGACTAAGGATTTTACAGTAAATTTTCGACATAAATTTCTCCATAAAGAATATATGTATGAGAAGTCATAAGTTCTTACAGGAGTGTTGAGACTGTTATTAATATACCCATTCAAATCCAGGTCAAGCTCGAAAGAAAGAATTTTTTTTTTAAAGGAATATAAGGGACCGTCGACAATATGGGGCACTTATAATTTAATTTTAGTTAACGTGTGAATGAATAGAATGGGATCCCTATTTTTTCGTATTCGATTGAATCTTAATTGAAAGTGAAATTTTCGTACTGAAGGAAAACTTTCGAATCGCATGATAGATTCTTTCAAACTATAGGAGTACAGGGAAGTAATCTTCAGAATACATCGACCAAACTCATCTTTATCACTTCTTCTTATCACAATTTTACATGTAGTTCGTCTCTCCTCTAGTAGAGTTCGAAAAAAAGGACCTATGAAATCATGGAAGTCTCACGGATTGTCTATCCTTAGTCTCTTGTACACCCAAGAGAACGAGGACCGATTCGTTTGTATAAGATTTGATCCTTTTTAGAATTATCAGAGAGTCAATCATTACAAAGTTCCTGACGAAAAATGTTTCTCCCACATAAATTCTTCAAGGTCTTCTCGGTTCACACTCGTTCATTCTAGGATCCTGAGACCAATCACGACTCCGGGTTCTTAAACCTGACTGGTGCCTCTCCAGTCTAAACTCGTGTCTCTTTACCTAGAATTCAATAAATACTAACACTATTTCTCAATGAATATTACTATGTAGGTACGAACACACTTTCCCACTTCCTTTTCCCCTTAAGATTAGGTACGAAATCTCTTCCCGGTTCGCTGGGACTACGACCCTTTCTAACTTCCGTTTTCCTCTTCCCTCGTCACCTCCTACTTTACCAATCTACCGTAGTGACTGAGTCACCTGTACTTAAACTTCTTTGAGGACCTCTACCACTTCCTGTACCTTCTGACCACACGACATCAGATATCCCAGTGTTTCTTAACTTGTACTGAATCACTGACTTGTCTTTGTTGTTGACTTTTCACTCCTGTAAGATAGTGTTGGTCCCTTCTACCCCATCTCTAGTAAGTGTCTCACCAACGGATATACTAAAACATCCAGTCTTACCTATAAGTACTTATTCGATTTTCAATTGGACGGACGTTACACCCTCTGGATCCAAGTTAGCGACCCAGTCCTTCTAGGGGACTTTTTCCCTTACTTACCATTGGGTGAGGTCAGTCTCTTCCGTTACCGTGGGGTGAGGTCATGAGAACGGACCTTTTAAGGTACCTGTCTCCTCGGACCATCCAACGTCAGGTACTCCAACGATTCTCAGCCTGTGCTGACTCGCTGAAGTGAAACTAAAAAGTGAAATACGTAACCTCTTCCTTTACTGTTGGTTGAGGTCATAAGAATGGACCTCTTAGGGTTTCTACCCCCTCGGACCACCCGACGGAAGATACCCCGACGTGTCTCAGCCTGTGCTGACTTCGTTGAATCGTCGTCGTCGTTGGGTGAGGTCATGATAAAGGACCTCTTAGGGTACCGGTCTCCTCGGACCACCCAATATCGGACACCCCAACGTTTCCCAACTTGGACTAACTCACTGATTGTGAAACTGAAACTTCCCCAGTAATCGTTTCTACACCATAACTTCCGTTATCCCACTACCCACAATAAATCCCTCTTCCATACTTCTACTCCTCAACGTCTCGGTACATAATTAAGGTTGTTACTTACTATGTCATTTTCTCTACTTAAGTCCATATTTTACACTCTTTTGAGTACATACATTTTCTTGTGATCCTGTAAAACACATTACCGTCGGTTCCTCTTCACAAAGTTCCTCATTTTCAAGTCGATACAAAGTGGTTACGACTCTCTATCCTTCCTACCCCTTTCTTTTGAGAGATACTCTGAATCGTAGGTAAACTAAATCGTTTGAACTCCAATGCCCACTACAAGAGATTTTGTTAAAACTATGTACCCACCCTCCTTCTTCGGTATCATCCCCTCCAAATCCTCCTTTACCATCACTACCTTACCATGGTCCAACACACAAGTTCGTCGAAAAAGTCCTTCGACCTTACACTTAGACTGTACCTTTAAACAACTTGTCAGTAACCACACCCTGGGTTCTTTAACTAATTACATAAAAAACCTATTGTCCTTTACCATATCTAAAGTCTTACAAAAATTAGAACCCGATTTAGGTGATTTCTTTCTTTTTTATATTCCCCTTTCTCCCTCAGTTTCACCCTCTTGATCGAAATTAAACTCCTCTTGGTGAATAAGGATCGACTTAACCTTCTCTGATGCCTCTCTCTTCGTTCTTCCCTTTACCGATCCTCAACCATTCAAAGAGAAGAGACTTCATATCAACCATCCCCTCACCACCTTTAGATAATTTATGTACTTCGACAAAATCTACGTAGTAAGCTTTCGTAGTCTTAAGATGAGGTCACGGAAGAGGAGTACCGGAACCAGACCCAGATTTCAGTGTAAGGTAAACGACTGATATCCATCAACAACAACAAGACAGCGATTCAGCACAGAGAAACACTGGGGTCCCCGACGTCGTACGGTGGGAAGGGACAGGAAATGGTAGAGGGTCTCGAACGAGTCAGGTAACTCAGTCACTACGGTAGGTTGGTAGAGTAGGAAACGACGGGAGAAGAGGAGGACGGAAGTTAGAAACGGTCGTGGTCCCAGAAAACGTTACTCAGTCGAGAATCGTAGTCCACCGGTTTCATAACCTCGAAGTCGAAGTCGTAGTCAGGAAGGTCACTTATAAATCGTAACTAAAGGAAATCCAAACTATAGGAACGACAGGTTCCCTACGAGTTCTCAAAAGAGGTCGTGGTGTTAAAGTTTCGTAGTTAATATCTCTTACATCGTTAAGGTGCTTCCGGTCTAGATGAGATTTCATCTATGAGAGAGGAGAACGATGGGTAGGGATCCCTTACACTTCCAAAATATTCCATAATTTTAAACTCCGTCAACATTTTTACACTCCTTTTTTGGGATTGTATAAAACTTATAGTAGATACCCAGTCGGAAAAGTGAAATCATGATATTAAAAGAAACTACTTTTTTAAGATGAAATTAAATCCCTTAATTCAGTAATTCTTTTATTGATTTTCAGTATCTCAGTCCTTCGTCGTCTCATTTTAATAGGGGGGGTAAGATAAGTCCTCTTTCTACTACAACATTTAGTTGATTTCACCGAAGAAAGTTCAATATCGATTAACGTATTGTGAAGTATCGAGACCTTTGGACTTCAACAAGACAATCTAAATAAATTTTATAATAAAACCAATTGTCTACTGAATTGTCGCGGAGGAGATACGTCTCCTGACACGAGTATAAATCTTGAAGGACAACATTATGTACAGGGGAGAAATGTTTTATAAGTCAATTTACACATTTGTAGATTCGTGATTGTTCGTAAGTACTTATTCTCTACTTACTGTGTACTTAGTACAGTAACGATACAATCATAACTATCTTAACATAAAATCTTTGTTAGAATAGGTTTTAATAATACTTTGTAATTCGTTTTGAGACAACAAGGACAACAACAACAAATCAACGAGTCAACAAAGACTGAGAAACGCTGTGACACCTGATATATCCGGTCCGAGGAGACAGGTACCATAAGAGGACCGTTCTTATAATCTCATCCAACGGTAAGGGAAGAGGTCCCTTAGAAGGGTTGGGTTCCTAGTTTGGACTCAGAGGATATAACTGTCCACCTAAGAAATGGTGACTTGGGTTGGTTTGGAGACGAAAAGGGGTTTCATAAGTATTGATGAAAGTTGTACTTGAGATTTACTGACTTAACAGATTTCCTATTGAATAGTTTACTAAAAGATATATCTTGGATTAACAACGACCGTAAATCATTTGTTCACCGATTATAACCAACGATTCCAGACAGATCAGTTCCGATACCAAAAAGGTCACCAGTACATACCTACACTCTCAACCTGACACTTCTTCCGACTCGCGGTTTCTTAACTACGAAAACTTGACACCACAACCTCTTCTGAGAACTCTCAGGGAACCTGACGTTCCTCTAGGTTGGTTAAGTAAGACTTCCTCTAGTCGGGACCCTAAAGAAACCTTCCTTACTACGATTTCGACTTTGAGGTCATGAAACCGGTGGAGTACACTTCTCAACCGAGTAACCTTTTCTGATACTACGACCCTCCCTAACCCCCGTCCTCCTCTTCCCCTGCTGTCTCCTACTCTACCGACGTACCGTAGTGACTGAGCTACCTACTCTTAGACTCACTTGAGGCCCTCAACCACTACCTGTCCCTCCGGACCACACGACACTAAGTACCCCAGCGTTTCTCAGGCTGTGCTGACTCGCTGACTTGACTTGACTCGACTTGACTCATTTACTTGTTACCTTTATTCCACCTCACGAAGTCCTTGATGACAATGAGAAATTGTGGAGACCGTAGAGACCTTTACTATGAGAGTGAGTCACTCTTCACACGAGATTTCTAATCAAAATAAGTATTACAGAATAGTAAACCAGTACTGAGATAGTAAATAAGTTAAAGAGTTCGTAAATTCCTGTCTTATTTTAGTGATACCAATGTTGAATTTATCTATTTTACGAAGATTTGATCCGTTTCTTTTCAGACATTTACTCAGATGATAAGAGGTGGAAAATGAAGTTCAGTTCATACTTACTAAGTATCACGAAGATATAGACACTGTAAAAGTAATAATTTTCAAATAAATTAATAGTCAAAATACGGGGAAATATAATTCTTTTATTATAAAATGCAACTGGTAAGGAACACTTACCTCAATAGTTACAGTAAGTTAGGTGAACCTTTGACTTGTAGTCAAGGTAATTCGACTACCCCAAACGATAACTGTCGAATTTATCTTATGTAAAAGGGTCCCGAGACCGTTGAAAAGGTGCATAAGTTAACTTAAGAAAACACGTTCATTAACTTATATATATTTCACCTAAAGAACAACAAAGGGTAAATAAAGAAAATCCAAGACCTCACGACTATTTAAGTTGATGCCACGGGTGAGAAATGAAAAAAAAGGTCTAATTAAATAAAACGACGATAAAGTAATATTTAGGTACGTACTGTTCTTCATGCTGTTAGTGACGAACATTTAATTGTTGACCAGCGTATCTGATTGGTGTAAACAATAAAAGACAATTACAACCAACAAAGGTCAAACAGTTTCATGTAATTTTTGTATAATACTATAATATACTTGTCATTTTAATTGCACAAAATTATGTACGTGGATAAAAACAGAAGGTAACGGCTAACTTTAGATAATAGTTCTGACTACAAAATAAGGAGAACACGAACTTTAACTTAAGAAGTAGTCTCATCTATCATTGATAAATTATACTCTTTTAATCTTAAGGAGGTTTGTCTTCTCCTAAAGGGGAGGAACAATTCAACCAACAGTACGAGTTTATTGTAAAATGAAACAGCAATCAGGTTAACAAAAACGGAACTTTTCTCGACACCACAGTGATATAATATCTATTGTAATTTTTTATTTTAGGATTCTAAAGAAGTGAAACCCTTTACCGAACGGTCCTAAATAAATGGTGTAAACGTAGAAACGATGAAAGAGACCATTGACCATTGGACCGTGTCTTAAGATAATGATCCCTCAGTAAAAGAATTATACGGAGTTTCGAGTATAGTGTAAAGATAAATCCTTAACGGTCTTATTATCCATAAGATTAATCTAGGTTAGTCGGCGTCATTTTTCTATACATAAAGATCCATAAAAGTCCCTTATATGACTACACAAGAACTCACTTTTACAAACTGTCTTACTTTTAGTCTGTATAAAGTAATTTTTATAAAATTACTTTTTTTATAAACAAAAAGGGATTTTGTGAATTTTTTTTAGATATAACACATTTCTCCGAAAAAAAAAAAAATTCCGTGTACCGTTGGGTGAGGTAATAAGAACGGACCTCTTAGGGTCCCTTCCCCCTCGGACCACCCGACGGCAGATACCCCAGCGTGTCTCAGCCTGTGCTGACTTCGTTGAATCGTCGTCGTCGTCGTCGTCGTCGTCGTCGTCGTCGTCGTCAGAAATATTGTCTTATCACCGTAAAGGAAGAAAAAGTAAATTTTTAAATAACGTCTATTAAAGAGAGTATGTGTGTTCATCTTTCTTATCCTGTAACTTTGAGGATCACGTAATAGAAATCTTAGAGTTAAAAGACTATAATAAACTGATTGGATTCACTTAATTACTGATCCAAGTGTTAATGTTTAAACGGACTACTGGGAATACGGATTTTTTCAATTTCCACAAAAAGGTCGGTAAAGGGGGACCTGGACTATTATTTAAGACATTAAAATTATCTGACTTCATTATAGTGTCCATGTATTTATGTTTGTATAGAAATAACTTCTCGTGTAAAAGATACTTTTACAATATCTTATATCTAATCTAAAACAAAGATGGGAGTCCTTAGTAGGAACAAATAACCTCTTGTCCTACATTTCTATAACGCATACGTAATCGGGTTCGATCTAGATTCAACTATAAGATAATCGTATAATTAGTTAATCCTAGTATAAACGTAAAGATATCAGTACTTTTTTATACACAAGATTAAATCTAAAGGGTCAATAATTACATAATGAGAGTAATATTGAAGAGTCATAAAATGTTTATACACTTATTACGACCGAATACAAACCGTCTTCTCTTAGTAGGACCAGTTATAAAATACTGTACTGTGGAAAGGTTGTATTATTCGAACTTGAGTCTACTAGTCTCTCAGTACGAAATGTTTCATCGATAATTTCTTTGTCGTCACCACTTGAAACGAATACCCAGAAAGTACATAAACCTGTAATTGAACACGAACAAGAAAACGGTAGGTTATTTCACTGTACATCTGTGTGGGTACATATCTGAGATTCCCACTTGAATGTACCTCTTTCGGCTCTATCAGAATTTTAATTCGTATGCCTAGTCAAGGACCGAACACACCTGTCTTCTTATAGAGTATTGATTCACTTAAAACGTTACTCTTTACTCATTTTACTTGTATAGAACACCAACCTTTCTACCACATTCTGATGATATTAGTCCCCTGTTGTCTTTTTTAACGAGTCTTCACCTTTCATTACCTGTGGTTCACTTTCACTTCAGCGAGTCAGTACAGGTTGAGAAACACTGGGGTACCTGACATCGGATGGTCCGAGGAGACAGGTACCCTAAAAGGTCCGTTATACCTGTAGTTTCTTATGACGTTTCTCCGACTATAGTTTCATTGGACTATATAAAACTCATCGATATAGGTCTCTCACGATCTCTAAATCTTAATCTGAAAGTATTAAATTGGTACATTGAAAACCTTCGGAACTGTATGATCATATTTCAGGAATTTCTAATCAAATTTTTTACTCATTACCCGATATCATGTTACCGATTAAAGAGAGTATGAAATATATCGACTTATACGACTAAACACAACTTGAACAACCGATATTTTCTTATTATATCTACCCGGTATAAAAATAGGTTAGTTATACATAAATATTAATACGGGATTATTAAAAGATTAAGTTTTTACAGGGACAGTGTTTGATTAGTTGTCAATTTTAAAACCGGTAAACTAGTAAATCCTTTATACTGACCAAACGTTAATCGTAATGTTCACTCTTAAAGTAACCAGACTACTAAAATAGTAGATTCCTTTCTTCTTTTTGAACTCTAGTCGTATAGTAAATCGTGTAAGAAAACACAAATGAGTAACTTAACCTTATAAGTCGTCTTTTCGTTCCGACTAAACTACCATTTTTAGACTCGATGGTCTTCCCTAATCTCAGGTAGTAACACTCTTTCTAGGAGAGATAATGTCGTTTACATTTCTATCCAAACGAATAAGTCGTCTCATATGTGTCACAATTGGTTGACAAAACGAAGTCATGAATTATTTCGAAGTTAATAACAGTTCTCGACAAAAAACTAATTGCAACGATAAAGATAAACTACAAAAACGGATTTCCAATATTGACAAAGTACCTTGTATTACGACGAATTCGAACAATCTGACTAGTTAAGGGAATAGTCTATCAGTATTTGTAAATGTTTGTAGAAAATTAGATTTTCAATGTATTATTATATAAAGTCTCCGAAAAATCATATAGAGTACGATCGGTCGACAAGTTCATTTTGAAAACATGTTTTATGGTCCCATAAAAGTATACTATGTTGGTGTACATCCAAACTTTCTAATACATCACCTACCCAATCATGTATTAATTTATGACACATTCCGGAAATTACTGAAAATTCTTCTGTTTAAATTACGTATCATTTGAAGGAGTCAAGTGAAGTCAAGTCAAGTCAGCGAGTTAGCACAGGTTGAGAAACGCTGGGGTACTTAACGTCGTGCGGTCCGGTGGGACAGGTAGTGGTTGAGGGCCTCAAGTAAGTCTAAGTACAGGTAGCTCAGTCACTACGGTAGGTCGGTAGAGTAGGAGATAGCAGGGGAAGAGGAGGACGGGGTCTAGGAAGGTCGTAGTCTCAGAAAAAGTTACTCAGTTGAGAAACGTACTCCACCGGTTTCATGACCGCAAAGTCGAAGTCGTAGTAAGGAAGGTTCTTTAGAGTGCCAACTAGAGGAAGTCTTACCTGACCAACCTAGAGGAACGTCCGGTTCCCTGAGAGTTCTTAGAAGAGGTTGTGGTGTCAAGTTTTCGTAGTTAAGAAGCCGTGAGTCGGAAGAAGTGTCAGTTTGAGAGTGTAGGTATGTACTGTATGTCCTTTTTGGTATCGGAGCTGGTCTATCTGGAATCAGTCGTTTCATTACAGAGACGAAAACTTATATGATAGATCCAACCAGTATTAAAAAGAAGGTTCCTCATTCACAGAAAATTAAAGTACCGACGTCAGTGGTAGACGTCACTAAAACCTCGGGTTTGTTTCAGCCTGTGACAAAGGTGACAAAGGGGTAGATAAAGGGTACTTGACTACCCTGGTCTACAGTATTAGAAGTAAAAGACTTACAACTCGAAATTCCGTTGAAAAAGTGAAAGGAGAAAGTGAAAGTAGTTCTCCGAAAAATCAAGGAGAAGTGAAAGACGGTAGTCCCACCACAGTAGACGTATAGACTCCAATAAAGAGGACCGTTAGAACTAAGGTCGAACACGAAGAAGGTCGGGTCGGAAAGAGTACTACATGAGACGTATCTTCAATTAATTCGTCCCACTGTTATATGTCGGAACTGCATGAGGAAAAGGAGAAACCTTGTTCAGACAACAAGGTACAGGTAAAGATTGACAACGAAGGACTGGACGTATGTCTAAAGAGTTCTCAGTCCAGTCCACCAGACCATAAGGGTAGAGAGAGTCTTAAAAGGTGTCAACTAACACTAGGTGTGTCAGTTTCCGAAACCGTATCAGTTATTTCGTCTTTATGTACAAAAAGACCTTGAGAGGACGAAAAAGGTACTAGGTCGTCTACAACCGTTAAACTAGAGACCAAGGAGACGGAAAAGATTTTGGTCGAACTTGTAGTCTTCAAGTGCCAAGTGTATAATGACTTCGGACCGAACCTCTTAAAACTCGTACTGAAATGATCATACACTCTACTCACGTTAACACACCATCAAACTCGTAAGAAAACGTAACGGAAAGAAACCCTAACCTTACTCTCGACTGGAAAAGGTCAGGACACCGGTGACGACTCAAAAGGTTTAAAAGACCGTATAACTCACGTTGTGAAAGTGTCGTAGTAGAAAGTCCTAAACTTTATCGAGATGACCTTACGGTAGTGGAGGTGATCGAAACAAACATCACTACGAAAGATTCCGGGTGAACTGAAGTGTAAGGTTCTACAGACCGAGATCTACTCACTAGTGTAGTAGTACTAATAGACCCAGTACTTCTAGAAAAAACATGTCAAGAAGACACATAAGAACGGTGGAGAAGAATTATAGAAGACGAAGACAATCCAGGTCTGGTAAAGACAGAAAATAACTCTGGTAGAAACGTACTTTATAAGGGAACCATAGAGATTAAAAGAACTTCTCTAGAGATCAGAAAGGGTTAGACAACAAAAGGAGATAAAGAAACGTAACTAACGACTTCTTCCGAAAGAATAGAGAAGAACGATAAGAGACCTTGAGACGTAAGTCTACGAATATAGAAAGGAAAAGAGGAAACGAAAAGCGGAGAGAAGAAAAGTGTCGATAAACATTCCGGAGGGGTCCGTCGGTAAAACGAAAAAACGTAAAGAAAAGACACCCCTACCAGAACTAGGGACAGAGGACATGTTACAGTGTTTGGAGTAGGGTATCAAGTAGTCCGTGAGATAGATAGTCTAGATCCGGGAATTTAAATAAAGAGTGAAGGTGACATATTAGTATTCCTTAAGCTAAATCCAGTATGGACTTACCAGATCACCAAAAGGGATGAAAGAAGTCAAACTCAGACTTAAACCATTATTCCTCAAGTACTAGACTCGGTGTCAGTCGAGGACCAGAACAAAAACAACTCTGTCATATCTCGAAGAGGTAGAAACCGACGTTTCTTATATTAGTTAGACTAAAGTCACAACTGGTAGACCACTACAGGTACACATCTCAGAAGAGAACACAACAACCTTCTCCCTCAAACGATACTGGTCACGTAAAAGAACCGTTTTACGATAATCAGAAACGGGGTGAAGTAAGACGTAAGGTTCCGGTTTAAACGGACAATGAAGTCCACAAAGAACTGAAGGATGAAAACGTAAGGTCAGGGGATATTACTTTTTCTGTAGAAAAAACCCACAATCAAGATTTTCTAGAACATCCAGAAGTATTTTGGCAAGTTGAAGTCGAAGAAGTCACAATGACCAACCCCGTATCTGAACCTATTGACACTATAACTTACCAAACGGAACCTCTGCTTGTCTCTAGTAAGACAACAAAAACTCTAACGTAGGTTCATGACGTAAAGTCTGAGAAACAACTGGTACAACCGATGAGGTAAAGAAGACTCCCTAAGGACGGGTGTCATCATCTATATTACCAGTAGACTCCATTTAAGTGGGTAAGGTCAGGTAATATCAAGCGACTAAGGATCTTACAGCTGCAAGTGAGAACGGTAGAGAACAAACTGGTGAAGGTTAAACGGAACTAAGTACTTGGACTGTAAGGTCCAAGGATACGTTATAACGAGAAATGTCGTAGCCTGGAACGAAGATAGTGGTCAGTGTAAGTGTCGACCCATAACAAAAACGAAACCGAGTTAGGGAAGTAAGAAAGACCTAAATAAAGAGGTGACTAGAGGTCATCGTATAACCCGTGGATGACTGGACCCCTCAAGGAGAAAATAATAGGATAGTAAAACGGAAAAGTATGACAAGTAAACCAAGAGTTCCGTTCTTATGACTTCACTAAACGGTAAGGGAAGAGGTCACCTGGTGTAAGACAGTCTGGAGAGGTGGTACTGGGCGGACAGAACCCAACGGACCGCCCGTACCGAGCCAAAGTAACTCAATCTGTACCGACACCAGGATCACACTAATCTAACTGATCAAAAGACACTCATACCAAAGTCACACAGACGGGAGACTAACGAGAGAACGTTGTGGATGGTAGAATGAACCCAAAGAGAATGGAACCCGCACCCCATAGCGAAGTGCCGACGAGGTCGTTTCGTGTCGGTGACGAGGAATGGAACCTACTCCACATAGAGGAATGGCGGCGGAAAGGACTGGAAGTTGCACCCTATCGAAGAGATCCGGGAGGACGTGGCCGCGTCAGTGACGAGGAACCCAACGGGGAGACCGGCGGCGGGGACCGGAGCCCGTACCCCACCGAAGAGGGCCGGCGGGGACAGGAGCCAGAGCCTCATCGAGGAGGACCGGTGGTGGGGACTGGAACCTGGACCCATCGAGGAGAGTCGCCAAGGACACGGCAGCGTCGGACCGTGAGAACCGACGACAGGGACTGGAGCCTGCACCCCATTGAGGAGAACCGGTGCGAGTCACGTAACCCTACGTAGGAGTTTTATGATAATAAAAGACCATATTATACAAACAATCAACGAGTCAGTGTAGACTGAGAAACTTTAGAGTACCTGAATCGGGTGATCAGAGGAGTAGGTACCTTAAGAAGTCGGATCTTATGACCTCACCCAACGGTAAGGGAAAAGGTCCCTTAGAAGGGTTGGGTCCCTAACTTGGGTCCAGAGGACGTAACGTCCGTCTAAGAAATGGTAGACTCGGTGGTCCCTTCGGACATTTGTACTGAAATCCCAAATCTCTATTTATTGTCGTGTTAGTTTACGTCTGTAATTTCCATTAAACGTTAGATATGTATAAATACGCCAATCACTCACGAAGAAACTTGGACTTCTCATTGATTATAAACCCTATGTAAGACCACAGGTGTGTCGAGTCGAAAAGTCTACCTACTAAAGTAAACAGAGTACCGACTCCTTCTACAGTCTTTAGGTTCCCTCTCGAAACTCGTGATAACTATGACCGAATATATTTAGTCATATTTATGAAACATTAATATCGTTTTTAACTGACTATTTTTGTTTTTGTATCGGTTTATGTTTACTAGTCGATGAGAACGGATCTTTGAAACAGTCGTTTACGTCATGAATAACGTCGTATAATTAGTTTACTCAGTCTAACGGTTATTATTTCGTAATGGTATAAAGTGTTTCCTATATTTTTACCTAGATCCTAAAATGTAGTAGAACATTCTTCTTCGTTCTGTTTTTAAATTATACGGGAGACCTACGTCTTGTGAGAACTGAATTCCTTTAGTCACAATAATAATAAAAGACAGTCACAGGATACCAAATTAACCATCACATACAATCTATCTTTTTCTCCGAGAAAACCTTCTAGGCGTACTGAACTTTCTTGTTATAAGTACAACTAAGATTCTTGATGACCGATAAAGGAGTGTGTCACCATTAAAACTTTGATAGTCATAACTCGTTGTGTCTTCTTAAGTCCTCCCCAAGTCATCACTGACACCGAATCTTGTTAGTTTTGAGGCACTAAGAAACAGGTATTATACATTTTATTATCAGAAATCTCTTATTCTTCACCTATGTGATACATCGAACCGATCCCCCTCCTCTTTGTACCTTGGGGTATAAACTATTAATACGGAAACACACTTTACTTTCTTCACGACATCAGTCTTTTCTTAATTGATAAATAAGAGTATTACAGGTCATTATCTTTTATATTGTTTCGTCATCTGTATAATTTCATCGAAAGAATTAAGAATTTGGTGAACTTGATTGATCCTGAGAAAGGAACTCTATTAGTTCACCAAATTCTCAATTCTTCATTCATATAACACATTCATATATAATTCATTCATATAATACTAATTGTCATTCATTCCTCTGTGTCCGGTGTAGTTTACATCCAAGACAAAACAGTGAATAATGAGTACATATATATGGACCAATATGTGTAGATTTAATAAGTATGAATAAAAGTGAAAATACCAGTGTATTTTATATGTATCAATATATCGTAATTTCACTTACTAGGAGTTTACACGTGTTATAGGTTTCGTTACTATTTTTTTAAAGTACTTAGAAAAAACTTTATTAAAAGACAAATATTAACGAAGGTTTTACTTCAAGATTCGACTTTTAATATAGTACTAAATTCACGAATTTAAATATATATTTGTAACATATATTTATAAGACAAATACGTATATAAACTTAAACATAGTGAAAATGTAGTCTTAAGACTAAGTGGTTTCCCAAAGGACATAATCCGTCCTGAAACCGGACTTAGAACTCAAACTTAGGATTTACACGGTATTAGAACAACCTACTGGTAATGTTTACTAAAGTTTTGAATTGATTCAATAAAACCTTTTGTCCTCACGAACGGATAGAGAGGTGTGTAGTAATTAAAAAAAGATAGTTTTACTAATGATTGTCATCACTTTATACTACAATAAAAAAGGATAGTATTTATTGTTGTTGACGTTACTAGAAGAAATCTGACACGAAAAAGTAAGTAAACTGTGAGACAATGTTATAAAGGGTATCAACTTTTGTCGAAAGGATCACCGTGATCACCACTTCTTGGAATGACAGTCATACCCTCTGTATTCTTTGTACTCAAGATAGGGACCCATCCCTTCTAGGAGTCCTCCTCCCGTACCGTTGGGTGAGGTCATCTGACGTCATATAACGTCTCAATCCGTACTGACTCACTGATTATGAAAGTCAAAGATTGTTGAATATAGATATAACCCCAAAGGGGTCACCGAGTCTACTATTTCTTAGGTGAGTAGTTACGTCCTCTGTGCTTAAGGCAGGACCCATCCCTTCTAGGGGACCTCCACCGATAAGTGAGGTGATAAGAACGGACCTCTTAAGGTACTTGTCTCCTCGGACCGTCCGATGTCAGATACCTCAGTCTTTCTCAACCTGTGCCGATTCACTGATTGTGAAGTGAAGGTTAGAAGTCAAGGAAAGAAGAATGAGTGAGAATTTGGACACGTGTGGACGGAAAGAGAAGTTCGTCAGTACCTCTAATGATGACAGTCCTAGTGTCTCTGAGTGTACCCCTTTGCTTTACGAATTAAGAGTCAAACATAGAACGAACTGGAAAGTCCCCGTAAACTGTCTTGACCGGTAAGGAAACGGGAACTTTGTTAAAGATGTGAACCTAAAGGAAGAGGAAAACCAGAAAACAAAACAACAGTGGAAAAATAGTCTAGGGTCATGATTCTCCACCGTTCTTATGTATCTCCTTGACATGTTTTTCTAGAAGTGCTGGGTCTACTAGTGCTACCATACTAGTGAGTAGATCTCGGTCTGTAGGACCTTATACTTCAGTTCACCCGGAATCTTTCGTAGTGATGCTTGTTTCGATCACCTCCACTACCGTAAGGTCAACTCGATAAGGTTTAGGACTTTCTACTACGACACTTTCCGACGTGAGTTATTCGGTCGTTTAAACCTTTTGAGTCGTCACCGGTGTCCTGACCTTTTCCAGTCGAGAGTAAGGTTAGGGTTTCTTTCCGTTACGGCTTCTTACGAGTTTGATGGTGTGTTAACGTGAGTAGAGTGTACGATCATTTCAGTACGAGTTTTAAGAGGTTCGGTCCGAAGTCGTTATGTACTTGACACTTGAAGGACTACAAGTTCGACCAAAATCTTTTCCGTCTCCTTGGTCTCTAGTTTAACAGTTGTAGGTTACCTAGTACCTTTTTCGCTCTCTCAAGGTCTTTTTGTAGATAAAGACGAAATAACTGATACGATTTCGGAAACTGACACACCTAGTGTTATTTGACACCTTTTAAGACTTCCTCTACCCTTATGGTCTGGTGGACTGGACGGAGAACTCTTTAGACATACGTCCAGTCCTTCGTTGTCAATGTGGACCTGTACCTTGTTGTCTGAACAAGGTTTCTCCTTTTCCTCATGCAGTTCCGACATATAACAGTGGGACGAATTAATTGAAGATACGTCTCGTGTAGTACTCTTTGCGACCTGACCTTCTTTGTGTTCGACCTTAGTTCTAACGGCCCTCTTTCTAGTTATTGGAGTCTATACGTCTACTGTGGTGGGAATACCGTCTTTCACTTCTCCTTGATTNCGTCTTTCAATTCTCCTTGATTTTTCGGAGAACTACTTTCACTTTCTCCTCTCACTTTTTCAACCAAATTTCGAGTTGTAAGTCTTTTGCTTCTAATACCGTAGACCAGGGTAGTCAAGTACCCTTTATCTACCCCTTTGTCTACCACTGACGTCGGTATTTTAATTTTCTACGAAAGAGGAACCTTCTTTTCAATACAGGTTGGATCTGTCGTGTAAGTTTTCGTCTCTGTAATGAAACGGCTGATTCCAGGTAGATCAGTTCCGATACCAAAAAGGACACCAGTACATACCTACACTCTCAACCTGACACTTCTTCCGACTCGTGGCTTCTTAACTACGAAAACTTGACACCACAACCTCTTCTGAGAACTCTCAGGGAACCTGACGTTCCTATAGGTTGGTCAGGTAAGACTTCCGCTAGTCGGGACCCTAAAGAAACCTTCCTTACTACGACTTCGACTTTGCGGTCATGAAACCGGTGGAGTACACTTCTCAACTGACTAACCTTTTCTGACTACGACCCTCCCTAACCCCCGTCCTCCTCTTCCCCTACTATCTCCTACTCTACCGACCTACCGTAGTGACTAAGCTACCCGCACTCAAACTCACTTGAGATCCTCTACCACTACCTGTCCCTCCGGATTGTACGACGCTAAGTACACCAGTGTTTCTCAGTCTGTGCTGACTCATTGACTTGACTTGACTTGACTACATGACTCTGAAGGATTAAACAAGTTGGGAATCTACAACGTCTCACCTAAAAAAAAAAAAA
>SJYO01012347.1:6481043-6601951 GCA_006410555.1 Capra ibex | reverse complement strand
GTCTACCACTGACGTCGGTATTTTAATTTTCTACGAAAGAGGAACCTTCTTTTCAATACAGGTTGGATCTGTCGTATAAGTTTTCGTCTCTGTAATGAAACGGCTGATTCCAGGTAGATCAGTTCCGATACCAAAAAGGACATACAGTACATACCTACACTCTCAACCTGACACTTCTTCCGACTCGTGACTTCTTAACTACGAAAACTTGACACCACAACCTCTTCTGAGAACTCTCAGGGAACCTGACGTTCCTATAGGTTGGTCAGGTAAGACTTCCGCTAGTCGGGACCCTAAAGAAACCTTCCTTACTACGACTTCGACTTTGCGGTCATGAAACCGGTGGAGTACACTTCTCAACTGACTAACCTTTTCTGACTACGACCCTCCCTAACCCCCGTCCTCCTCTTCCCCTACTATCTCCTACTCTACCGACCTACCGTAGTGACTAAGCTACCCGCACTCAAACTCACTTGAGATCCTCTACCACTACCTGTCCCTCCGGATTGTACGACGCTAAGTACACCAGTGTTTCTCAGTCTGTGCTGACTCATTGACTTGACTTGACTTGACTACATGACTCTGAAGGATTAAACAAGTTGGGAATCTACAACGTCTCACCTAAAAAAAAAAAAAAAAAATGTCGTGTGGGAGATAAAGAAAATCCAAGTACTGAAATTTATGGTAACAAAATCGTTTTAGTTTAGTCTTGTCCTTTTGGGTATCATTAAACTTGTCTTCTTTAAACTCTTAGTGATAACTTTAAATGATTCTTAGTGATAAAATTAGTGACATTATTGATAATATTATACGGATAATTCCCCTTTTCTCTTGATTTCTAATATTCTTCCTTTTATATTCCTCACCGGGGACAAAGATTCCGATTTTGTCTTGAGGGTTCTATCTTTTTTTTTATATACCTTCTCCTGGAGAAAGAGGATCCTTACTCCAGGTCTAAAATAACCTAACACACACCGGTACCGATTTATCTATACCTCTATACGACGTACGATTGAGGAGTGACATCTTCGGACCAGTCTTTTTGGTTTCGTTTTTGTTTTTGTGAGGAAACGGTCGATGTGATTTTGGAAGGGGAATCCTTCACAAAGGACCATGGTTAATCGTTCCCTACCTATATGATCAGAGTGTATGTCTATGTCGATGGACACATAAAAAACGATAAGACATAAATGTAGAGAGAGAGAAAGAGAAATATATATATATATATATATATATACAAACACACACACACATTTGTAATGTATAAAATATATATATTTTAGATAGGAGAGGAATACGTGGTCCGATCAAATAGGTTTATAGACGAACTGCTGAAGTAAACTTACAGATTAACTACAGAGTTTCCATTATACAAACTTTGACTGGAAACCTGGAAAGGAAATTTGAACAAAATAGGTTTCAGAAGGGACAGAGTAATTTACCGTTGAGGTAGTGAGGTCAATGATTCAAATTCTTGAAGTTTTAGTGGGAATGTAGGAGGTAAAGAGTGAAAATTTTAGGTCAGAAATTATATGAGACAACTGTGATGTAAATATTGTGCAGATTTCAGAGTGACGTTGGGTGGCATTAGTTGTAACGATGGTCGTCCTCGTACCGTTCTTTGTGAAAACGGGTAAATAAAGTCACGAAAGGATTGAAAAAAGAGACGAAGACAGGAACTAAGAGATTGTAATAAGAGTAGTCTCCTGGATATCATTTAGAAAATTTCATTCAGTCCGGTTCTTCAAGTTTTGGAAAGTCATAGAAGGACAGAATTGTTATAGAAGGAGAAATTTACCGGATATCCCGGGTCGTTTTACTAAGACGACCTTCGTGTGACTAAAGGAACGACAAGGAACTTGTAAGGTTTGGAGTCCCGGAAATTTGAACGAGAAGAAAATCATAAACTAATTTTTGGTAAAGGCCTGTAAAATTCAGGATAGTCAGAGGGAGTGACTGGAACATGAGAAGAAGGAAAAAGGTAGAATCCAGAACGGTAGTCAAGTCAACTCAAGTCAACGAGTCAGTACAGACTGAGAAGGGCTGGGACATCTGGTGTCATGTGGTCCGGAGGGACAGGTAATGGTTGAGGGCCTCAAATGAGTTTGAGTAGAGGTAACTCAACCACTACGGTAGGTTGGCAGAGTAGGAGACAACAGGGGAGAGGAGAACAGTACACTTAGTAGTTATAGACTTCGTGTTATTAAAGAAATAAAATGAATAACCGACGGAGACTGTGATCCTAAATATAAGGTACTTCCGTTTCAAAAACAACAAACCAAGTGACCACAAACTGGTTACGGAATAGGTTTCCTTTACAAGTTGTTTTATAAAAATTTAATTATTTACCTATCAATAAACTATTCTTCCTGAAGGGACCACGGAGTCTACCATTTCGTAGACGAATGTTACACCCTCTGAGCCCAAACTAGGGACCCAACCTTTCTAGGAGACCTCTTCCTTTACCGTTGGGAGAGGTCATGAGAACGGACCTATTAGGGTACCTGCCTCCTTGAACCATCCGATGTCAGGTACCCCAACGTTTCTCAGTCTATGCTGACTCACTGAAGTGAAACTACGATCTTTGATTATACTAAATACAAGTAGAGTTTCTCTACAAATTCTTTTTTCCAGGTAATTTATATTAAATTTTAAAAGGAAGGTATTTTACTTCGATTATAAAGTAATACGAATTTATATTATATGAAAAGAAAGAAGAAGGTGAGTCATATTTATGTATATCCCGAAAGGACTATCGAGTCAACCATCTCTTAGGCGGACGTTACGTCCTCTGGGGTCAGACTAAGGACCTAGGCCTTCTAGGTCCTTCCCTATCCGATGGGTGAGGTCATAAGAACCCAAAAGGAACACCGAGTCGACTATTTCTTAGACGGGCGTTACGTCCTTCGGACCCAAGCTAGGGACCCAACCGTTCTAGGGGACCTCTTCCGTTTCCTATGGGTGAGGTCATAAGACCGGACCTCTTAAGGTACCATATCAGGTACCCCAGTGTTTCTCAGTCTGTTCTGACTCACTGAAAGTGAAAGTCTCTGCTAAAGTGAAAAAGTTACGACGTATAATAACATCACCCATTGTAAAGAAAAAGTCTTATTTTAATAAAATACGAAGACATAAAGACCAGTTCGAGTTACAATTTGTTTAGCATCAGTACTTTTTTATTTACAAGATTTCATTCCTTTGTTGAATAACGTACATTGAAATTAATAATTTTTGATCTTGACAATATCCATATTTGTATGGTACAAGTAACGTAACTAATATCCTCCACTAATTTATGTGAAGAATATTTTATACGGATTTCTTGTATCTAATAATTAATAACAAAGTATATGATATATTACTTATAATTTAACATTTAAATAGTATTAAGACGAGTGAAAATAAAATCTTATTGAAAAATATCCTATTAAATCTACGGTATCTGAAAAATTTTACGGGGGTTTAATTCTTGACAAAGAGAAAAGAGAGAATTCTACAAAAAAGTCTCTTTCGATTCCTTAAGTTTCGTAAGTGACTGGTCTGAGACTTTAATTAATATCGTGTTGTGTGTTTGGCATCAGTTACTACTACAATGAAAAGGAAGACACTCATTAAAGTTTTTTGTTCTGGATTTTTCATCCTCGAGATAGTAGAAGATGGAGAAGTCTACTGTAGTATGATAAATGACCGTTATGAAGCTTCTTAGGTATCAAGATAAGTTAATGAGCGAAGTCGAAAAAGACTCATACATGTCGTCCTCGTACAGTGTGTAGTAACCTTTCGGTTCCTTTGATAAAGACCTAGTAATAGTATTTGAGACTCCCCAACGAGTGTCCTAACGAACGAATCGTAATTACAATAGAAGAAACTCTGTCGAAGTGACTAGTCGAATAATAGTTGGAATGGCTTCATATGAACAAGTCGGTGGGAAGACCAAATTGTGTCGTAACATACATTAGGAGATAACTGCGAAAAGTATAAAATATTAATATCGTATTAAAGACAGAATATCTAAGTGTTTTTAGTATTAATTTATATAAACTTTTAAACAAAAATTTAAAAAGATATAACAGTTTATAGATGGATGTTGTGGAATTACAAGTGTAAATACATTAAGAGTCATAATACGTTCTTTTAATTCATCGGTGAAACGAAAAATCTAAGTTAGTAAGCACAGTGAGAGTTGTGTCTATAGACACGAGACATTTGCACTCTCATTTTAATAAGATTTATCACTGATATACAGAACACGTAGGAACCATATATACAAAATATTTTCGTTTACGAACATCAATCTCTTATGATTATGTAAAATTTGATGACTCTATTCTATCAATAATTTTTCCTCTAATAGTAATTATAAACATATATATAGACGACGACGACGATTCAGTGAAGTCAGCACAGGCTGAGACACGCTGGGGTATCTACCGTCGGGTGGTCCGAGGGGGTAGGGACCCTAAGAGGTCCGTTCTTGCGACCTCACCCAACGGTAAAAGAAGAGGTTACGTACTTTCACTTTTCACTTTCACTTCAGCGAGTCAGCACAGGCTGAGAATCGCTGGGGTACCTGACGTCGGATGCTCCGAGGAGACAGGTACCCTAAAAGGTCCGTTTTCATGACCTCACCCCACGGTAACGGAAATAACTAATATTTAAACGAAAAATATTTCGGAGTACACACAAAAGAAGTGGTTTATTCAATACTATAGACTAAGTGGAGATGTCGAAATACTTGACGTACTGTTACCAATGTCCTTTCTGTTAATTTACATTTAAATTACGGAAAGTTCTATCAAATAAAACTCAAAACTAAGATCTTCACCTTTTGACCGAAAAATAGTCTGACAGGAAGTACCTCTATGGTTAATATTAGAGATGATTTTATAATTTCACGTATAAAATTCTGTAACTTTTCATTGAATTCGTTCGTCTTTAACCACCGTAGAGTGGAAATTTCATTCTTTTGTGGTGACTTACTTTATACATAAATATACGGAAAGGGGGTCTCTTATAAGGGTTATAAGACACGTTTCCTATCGATCTCGGTTCTTTTTTAGAAGCCCAGAATCTCATACTTCAAGTCCCGACATTTTTGTCAACATTTAATTCTCTCTCTTAATATTTACCGATCATAAGTGTCTTCTTAGTTTTGTTGACACTATTGAAGAGGAATTTAGGATGTTTATACATCTCCCCTTAGGATTTCAGGTTCTTTTTTGTCATCGACTTAAGATTATCGACTCGTCTTAAACTGGTAGAAGGGTGACGTCAAACTTAAGAGGGTATAGACTCCATAAACCATTATTTATGACACCCAAAATATAATTTTGACCTTTTACTGGTGTAAAATCCCAATCATAGATGTGAAGTCCTGATGAGAAATTCAAAAAGAAGTCTTATTCTGGTTTTGGTTGTGTCTGAAAGACCTTTACACATTTTCTTCTACTCAGTAGTTGACTTGAACAACGGTCTTCCTTTTAGGTATATGAAGTCTTCTAAGTTTCTAGGATATTACCAAGTCGATGATACAGACTATATGGCTTTTATGGAACTTTGTTT
The DNA here is from genome assembly GCA_006410555.1 of Capra ibex. Taxonomy (NCBI): domain Eukaryota; kingdom Metazoa; phylum Chordata; class Mammalia; order Artiodactyla; family Bovidae; genus Capra; species Capra ibex. The sequence continues at coordinate 6,596,389 of SJYO01012347.1, read as the reverse complement.
ATCCACAGGGTAAATTTCTGTACCCTCACTAAGTTCCAGTTCCCTTTTTCTTTAGTTATCTTAACCTGGTGTTCTACGGAGTTTATAATTGATTGTACATTCTTAAAGTTTCGTCTATATGACTTAATCAAATAAATATACTTCAAGTTTGTGTCCCGTTTAATTAGATACGAATTATTTTAGTCTTGACACCAATTGATAAACAAAACCCCCTAACTAACCTTCCCTTGCACTCTCGAAAGACACCATTACCCTTATAATACATAAAATGAACCTCCATCAACGTCGTCATATACGCGTGCAGTTTTGAGTCGCAAGATATTAGTTCTAGATAAGTAGACTAGTTTTCTCTGGAGAAGATCATTTTTTCTTTTTTTTTTCTTTCTTTTTGTCTCCCTGTCATTTTCGTTACCCTTTTATGAAATAGGGATTTTAAGATTTACATACAATGAAAACTGGTACGTCACACAAAACAAAACAAGATCATTTTACAATTAAAATTTATGACCAGATTTTTTTCTACTTCTAAACAGGAAGTCGTTTACCGGATTTAATGACAAAATTGAAAAAATCTTTCATAGAACGACAGTTATCAAAATAAATGTCTGAAGGATTATATATTTAACTTACTCAACCCTATCATATAATAATATGTAGACAACCAGATAATGTGACTTAGGTCGAACTAAAACAAAACAAAAAATTATATATGTTTGATACTGATAAAGTCTTCAGAAAGTCCTATACATAACTAAAGGAATGGTTCACACATACACTAGAAGCAGAAACTTAAAATGTTATAGGAACCTTTTATAAAGATTTTAAAACTTGTAATTCACTCATTTGACATCCTACGATACTCTAAATATCTTAAATTACCATAGATATTATTCAATGATTACTCTATATTGTTTTAATACTGTCACTATTTGTCACTTTTTTATTAATGATAATATTATCTCCCAACCCTTTGATACACTTACTTTTGTAATTTCCTTCAACCTTGTTTTTCGGAGTCACACAGACGCTCACTTTCTTTCTTTTTCTCTATAGTATGTAAACCTACAGACCTGAATTCCATTAAAGAGGAATATTTTCTGAAGGTTTTTGGAGTCTTACCGGTTTGACGACTCATTTTAATTGTTGTCACGGTATCTTCTCCTTACACACTTTGAGAACCTAATAGAAAAAAATTTTGAGTATCTTCTGAGTAATAAAGATAAGTCAAATTTGACGCGGGGTCAAGAGAAAGATGGTTTCGATCACTGAAACTCATTGACACCTGATACACGTTCTCACCCGTACACGTAAATAAACGGATGAAGTTACATTGAAACATGACAAGTAGTGTAGATCAAGATCAAGACACTATTTGTGTAGTCCTTTCTTCCTCCCGACCGTCCACCGTCTTACACCTGGACCGTATCAGGGACGTATTGACCGAGTCACATATGTAAATGGTAAGAGGAAATGCTAATGTACGTCGAGATGTGATATTTTTCTTTTCGTCGGATGACAAATTTTACGTAAATCCCCCGATACTTCCAGTGTTAACTTCACACTTAAATAAAATCAACCAAACTCAAAGTTAAGATTTACGAAAATGAAATGACACATTTTAGAGAGAGAGCACGACAAAACTTTTAACGTGGACATGTCTCTTTCCAGAGTAAATTAAGTTATAATGAAATGAAAATATATATCAGAAAGAAAATTTAGTACAAGGTTTTCCAACTCAATTTATTATGACGAAGTTTCACTTTTAATTTTTCATTTCGGTCCCTCTCTTTTTCGTTCACAGGTGGTTTTACCACTTTGTGATTCTACCTATTAAAATTACACGAATACGTGTTTCGGTACGGAAACCTCCATAGAAGGAATAAAATGTCGGTCGTGTCCTTCTTAGTATCGATTTATTCGTACACGTCATAACCATATCTAACAAAGGAGACAGAAAATCGGGGGACGAGACCTCAACGGTATAAATTATTTTTTTTTATGTATTATAGTTCAATTTAACCTTAAAGTCTATGTGTTATCTACGAAACAAAACATATTCATACACGGTACGTTATAAACTTTGTGTGAATAGGAAATTCATATAGGTAAACTAAATTGAACTACAGGACATAAAGTAACCGTAGGACAAAAAGAATATGAGTCTATGAGTCTTTGTGTCATCACCATCAAAGACTACTAGTTATTGATCTTCTATCTGATTGCATTTAAACATCAGAAATTTATATTGAGTACCATATCAACGACAATAATGTTTGACAACGACAACAAGTCAGTGATTCAACACAGACTGAGAAATACTGGGGTACCTGACGTCGTACGGTTAAGGAGACAGGAGGTGATAAAGGGTCTCAAACGGGTTCAAGTACAGGTAACTTAGTCACTACAATAGGTCGGTAGAGTATGAGACGACGGGAAAAGAGGAAACCGAAAGTTAGAAAAGGTCGTAGTCCTAGAAAAGGTGACTTAGTCGACAAGCGTAGTTCACCGGTCTCATAACCTCGAAGTCGAAGTCGTAGTCAGGAAGGTTACTCATACGGCCCAACTAAAGGAAATCCTAACTGGTCAAACCAAAGGAACGACAGGTTCCCTGAGAGTTCTCACAAAAGGTCGTGGTGTCAAGTTTTCGTAGTTAAGAAGTTGTGAGTCAGAAGAAATACAGCTTGAGAGTGTAGGTATGCACTGATGACCTTTTTGGTATCGTAACTGAGATACCTGGAAACAGCCGTCAGTACATAGACGAAAAAGACGATAGTGACACTAGACCATTTCCCTGTTACTTATATATAATCTCCCTTTACTACCGAAATGTAATATTTTGTATGTACCGTTTTAAAGATCTCCCTCCGACGTCACTGTGAGTACATACAATATAAAGAAATTGACAAAGAGTTCTAAGATTCATGAAGGTTCTAAGTACCAAGGAACCGTGACCGAACTGAGAATAATATGTCTGTGAACGAAGGTAAGACGTCGAAGGTTTGAGGAGAAGATTGGTGTTCGAGGTCAGAGGTCCTGGAACTTAGTGGTATTTCGAGGTAGATAAATACGAAAGAACTCTGTGTCAATGTAGTAGTAGTTATCACTATCACCCCAAAAAAAAATTATGTGGAAGAAAAAGTCTAAATATTTTATTTTACTTAGAATAACGGTTACGTAAAGTTAATTTTTTTTAGAAAAGAGAAATTAGTGAGTAGTCTGATTTTAACTACCATTCCATAGTATCAAAAAGTCCGACTACTATGAAAGGTGAAAGTATACCCCACTAATTAAGTTATCTCTTACATGAAGAGAATTGTACATCCGAATAGTAGGTACTGTCTAAATAGGTAGGATAATCCCTTAATTACCATGACACTTATATAGTCCTTAAGTTTTACGTCTGAAAAACAATCCTATAAAATACATGGAGATATTTGGGATAAATTATTAAGATGGTATACGTTGTATGAAATGAAATGTTGTCCTAAATTAGAGTTTTATATACTGTCGTAAAATAGAACACTTAAATAAATGGTAATTCTTTTTAGTTTTGTTATACATACTATTATTGTAAATCTTTGACTATAAAGGGTCTTGGATCACAGTCGAGGGTCTATCGACACCTCTTCTTTTTACGACTTAGGGTGGCTTATATTAATTATGTTAGTCTTCGAAATTTAATTCTTATTTTCTTATTTATGTACACATTAGTAGGAATTATAACCATAGACCGTTCGTTCGAAAAGTCCTAAGTAATTCTCAAAGTGACTATGAGACATTATCCTACACTCATTATCCTAATTATATCGATACCCGTCACAATCCAGTCGACCGTTACCTAGTTAGGTTTTTCGTCTCGTATAATTTTCCTAATATCTAATCGTTAATCTACCGAAGTGTTTGTTCCTTATCAAGGAACTCGTAGAGATTTCCAATTGTCTCTATCTTACAGTTAAAAAAAAGTAGAATATTAGGTCATCACAGACTTCTCCTTTCCTCTCTACCCTAAATTCGATACTAATACTAACTGTATTAGTTTGGTTTGGTAGGAACTCATAGTCGTAGACCTAAAGTTTCCTTTCTCTAGAATCATATTCCACTTCCCTTGTAAACACTATATTATTACTTTATCGAATTTCCTGTTTCGAAATCCACAATCTTAAGACCCTCCGTCCAGTATCAGTCAATAAGTCTAGAATATAAGTCATAATTCGAAGGTTCGTAAACACTCACGGGACCATACACAGTCACTTAAGACTCAAAGACACCTACTTTTAGTTACAACACGTAGTACTAATGGTCTAAGACAACCTTGAAGTCGAACTGTGTATGAAATTTAAATAGTCATTATATATTGATAGACTTAAGGAAGACAAACTAGTAAAAGATGACCCTATAAAGGTTCACTATGATAATTTAACAAAAACTAATATGGTATATATTTTTTTCAGAAGACATTCTTGAACGAGTATAAATACTAAACTAAAAAAATACTAAATGTTTAAGTACAGATCCCTTAAAGGGGGTCCCTCGGTTACATTGAGGTCCTTAGTCCAAAAACTTACAGGAATATTTTACCATATTTTAGTGACGTCAAGTCCTTACATCTCATATACTCCGATAAATAAACCAAATTGTTAGTCACACTTCCGAACCCTTTGTACGGACGACATAGTACACTTTGTTCTCCCACATCTCGCTTTGAATACGGAGATGACACAATTGAGGGAATAAGACGAGAAGTAGGGGAGAAGTCAGAAACTAGAGGAACTAATCCGTTAAACCGTGACATTTTTTCAAATCACACATTCTCTGTTCAAATATAATACCACAAAAGTCAAGTCAAGTCAAGTCAGTGAGTCAGCACAGGCTGGGACGCTGAGGGACTTAGCGTCGTGCGGTCCGGAGGGACAGGTAGTGGTTAAGGGCCTCAAGTGAGTCTGAGTAGAGGTAGTTCAGTCACTACGGTAGTTCGGTAGAGTAAGAGTCAGTAGGGGAAGAGGAGGACGGGAGTTAGGGAGGGTCGTAGTCTCACAAAAGGTTACTCAGTTGAGAAGTGTACTCCACCGGTTTCATGACCGCAAAGTCGATATCGTAGTAAGGAAGGTTTCTTTAGGGTCCCGGGTAGAGGAAGTCTTACCTGACCAACCTAGAGGAATGTCAGGTTCCCTGAGAGTTCTCAGAAGAGGTTGTGGTGTCAAGTTTTCGTAGTTAAGAAACCACGAGTCGGAAGAAGTGTCAGGGTGAGAGTGTAGGTATGTACTGGTGACCTTTTTCGTATCGGAACTGACGACGACGACGATTCAGTGAAGTCAGCACTGACTGAGACACGCTGGGGTACCTGAAGTCGGATGGTCCGAGGAGACAGGTACTCTAAAAGGTCCGTTCTCATGACCTCACCCAACGGTAACGGAAGAGTATCGGGACTGATCTGCCTGGAAACAACCGTTTCATTACAGAGACAAAAAGTTGTACGATAGATCCAACCAGTATTGAAAAGAAGGTAAATTTTCATAAACATATGATTCAAATACTAAGTAGACAATTTTACTCACGTAAATTATAACAAATAAAACTAGTCATGATGAATTTCATATCTAAGTTTCAAAGTCAATAATGTAAAGATTCACTAAAGTATAAAATAAGACCCAAAATAAAAACTTAAAAATAAATCCCATATGAAAATTTCTTATAGTCAACCCAGAAACAAGTATAAAATTTCAATTAAATACCCAAATAACATAATAAAACTCTCTTATATCTGATGTATTAATATAATTAAAATAATAATTCTCAAAGAAATTGAACCACTTTTGAACAATTGTTATTCTCCAATTAACGAAAACGGAGAGTGTAAATTGTATAGTCAAAATAATAGTCGAATCATTACGACATTTCCATTTTAAAATGGGATTCAGTTACTCTTCTGATTTTTTTCCTTTAGGTCTTTTTTACTNTAATTCTCAAAGAAATTGAACCATTTTTGAACAATTGTTATTCTCCAATTAACGAAAACGGAGAGTGTAAATTGTATAGTCAAAATAATAGTCGAATCATTACGACATTTCCATTTTAAAATGGGATTCAGTTACTCTTCTGATTTTTTTCCTTTAGGTCTTTTTTACTAAATCAAGTCAAGTCAAGTGAACGAGTCTCCACAAGCTAATAAACGTTGGGGTACCTGACGTCGTACGGTCCGGAGAGACGGGTACTGGCTGAGGGTTTGAGACAGGTAACTAAGTCACTACGGTACTTCAGTAGAGTAGGACATCAGGGGAAGAGGAGGATGGAAGTTAAAAGGGTCGTAGTCCCAGAAAAGTCTACTCAACCCAAAAGTGTAGTCCACCGGTTACATAACCTCAAAGTCGAAGTCGTAGTCAGGAAGGTTACTTATAAGTCCTGACTAAAGGAAAACCTACTTGACCAACCTAGGGGAACGTCAGGTTCCCTGAGAGTTCGCAGAAGAGGTTGTGGTATCAAGTTTTCGTAGTTAAGAAGTCACGAGTGGAAAGAAATATCAGGTTGAGAGTGTAGGTATGTACTGATGACCTTTTTGGTATCGAAACTGATCTACCCGGACACAACCAGAGACGAAAAATTATTCGACAGATCCAACCAGTATTGAAAAGAAGGTTCCTCGTTCACAGAAATTTAAAGTACCGACGTTCACTAAAAAATTTTTTAAAAAAATTAAAATTTTAGAAATTAAGAATGTACGTAAGGGTTTGTACTTGGGGGAGGGTGGAGGGAGGGGTATTGTAGAGAGACCCAGTAGGGGTACGTAGATTTGAAGGTAAAGAGATTGTCCTGACCCTGTAGTATTTGAAAAGAGTCTCCCATTTGGAGGATTAATTGAACGTGTCCTACTTAACTAACTCAGTCATGTTCTTCGTTTCTTTTACATTCGAACCGTCACTCCCCGTACGTTTTCCCGTGATACTGTTTATCGTGGATCCTCTTCTGCCAGACACACTAGGAGACAAAGACTTGACCCACTGATTTACTTACTAATACCGGAAATAGTTCCCTGTTAAGATTCGTCTAACCCTCTTTCCTTCTATAGTTCAGGTCATAATCGACATATTGGTACAATAGTAATGGTAATGAACGTGAAAAGTTTCATTAAAGTTACATAAACTTCCCACGGTCAAATAGGAGTGTTGTTTGATCATGTTCTTTATTCCGTCAATTATAGAAGTAAAATGTCCACCCTTCTAACTAATTTCACGAAACAACTTCCAGTGTCTTGTTTAGTTCCTAACTGAGTCCTTAGTTTAAGACCAAAGATTCGACGTTTAGGTTCCCAAAAAGACGACGTGATGATCTATATGGGTAACATTGGTAAATTGTAAGAGAATACGTGTACCCAATATATACTGAAACTTCATTACGACTACGAGTAAGTACAGGTAACTATGTTTAGACATAGACAGATATATAGATTAGTAGACAGACTCTCCTTTCTCCACTGAAGGACCGTATTATAATTAATCCATCGAAGAATAATATCTCAAGACTATGACTTTTTTTAGGAGTAAAAGATGAGGTTCCCTCTGACGTTTACTACCGGCAGGGGAGGGGGTGGGGGGGGGGGTTTTTTTTTNTTTCAAAAATGAGGTACTGTGATCAAGACCTCTTTTCAATAAAGATTTCCGTTCTTAAATCGAATTGACCATTTTACTTTTGGTTGGGAAAGTAATGTTTATCGAATTTAGACATCAAAGTATTGAGGGGGGTCGGTACTTGAAGTTTCGGGAGGGTCTCGTCAGGACCTTGTCCAAAGAATAAAAGGTAAACTTGAAGAATTAGTTAGAAAAGGTGATGGATCGTAAGTACGAAACCTTCGTCTTCCTTTATCCTTAGACTCAAAATCGACTTAGTCTGTATTTGTTTTCGATCCTAGAACTCACTTTACACAGTAAGACAGAACGAGACAAAATTGATTGGGACGTTTGTTTAAAGACTTGAGAATAGTAGAAATCTTATGTGGTCTAACTTAACCAGTGAACCTAAACGATTCTTAGAACATGCTATTTTTAATAAACACATTGATATCACCGTAAAATTATCCTTATCTTTTTTTTGTCCATCACCCTTCTATGGGATTTACGTAATTAAGGTAAAATAGATCAAATAAGAACACTATCTCCGGTTAAATAACGTCACCAGACAAAAAAAAAAATTGGTAGACTCGGTGATACCCTCAAGGTACTTCTTGTTATGTATTCTCGACTCTAACATTTCTCCCAACCCTCACCATGTCCCATTTTTAGTCAATAACCGTCTCACGTAAAAAAATTTTGAAAAATAAAACATCACCCAATATCGACTAATTGTTACAACACTGTCAAAGTCCACTTGTCGCTTTCGTGAGTCGGTATGTATATGTACATAGGTTAGAGGGAGTTTAGGAGAAGGGTAGGTCCGAAGGTGTATCGTAATTCGTCTTAAGGGACACGATATGTCATCTAGGAACAACCAATAGGTAAAATTTATATCGTCAAATAAAAAATTTTTAACCGATGTCATTATATAGACCAGGAGGGACAAGGTCTTAGAGTAATTTTATGTTTTCGTCGTCTCAACTAAAACGGAGGGAAACTTGGATCACCCCGAAACAATGGTGGAACTACTTATTTTGTGTAACGTTCACTGTGATGCACTAAAAATTCTAATACAGTATTTTCCCCCGAACTGGAAGTTGGACCCGAGAGAGAGTCCTCCACACAGATCCTTTGACATTCTGACATTCTTTAACTCTAAGGATTTCGACAGTACGATCTGTCTGGTGTTAATCTCCGGTGTTTTCTATTGGCGGACTTCTGGACCTCGTCAAGTTCGGGGGTCCGAACTTCTTCGATCCCCTTCGATAAATTCAGACGGGTGTAGTCGACGGTCAATATACTCACTCGTCCGAAAATCTACTAAGGTACAGACAAAAGTGCTACAGGATAGACTGTGACTCATCTTGTCTCGACGAAGGAGATACGGGACAGGTTTGTCGTCTAAACACTCCCTTGATTTATAACAATAATATAATTCGGTCATTCAAAACCTCACTAAACAATGTATCGTAAACTATTGTTCCTTTTCAACAATATATGTGAGTTTTAACGTGCTATAACTAATTAAGTCAGGAACGAATAGATCCTTCATCATAGTCAAATACTAAATAAATACGTGGAAATAAGAAGAAGTATAGATAAGACGGGTACGGTACCCAAAATAAAAGGATAATTACAAATCTTACGCTTTTGTAAGATTTACCTCTTACATCTTTTATTTTCATTGTAGTCCATTAAACAAACAGTCTCAGAAAATTCTCGTTATTAATCCCTCTGTCCTTCCCCTTTTTACAAACGTTATTATCCTATTTTATTCAATACCCGTCGTAAGACACACTAAAAAGGTAACCCCAGTGACGATGAACTCCTTTGTTTTGTAGACAACATGACGTGCAGTTTTAGTGATTCACTAAAGGTAATGTACATTAGAAGTCTTAAAGGTGGGGTTTGTTATCTTCCTTAAAAAATTTCAGTTTATTCGTCCCATTGTTTCAAAACTGGTTGGATTTGTCGAATAATTTTTCGTCTCTGTAATGAAACGGTTGTGTCCAGGTAGATCAGTTTCGATACCAAAAAGGTCATCAGTATATACCTACACTCTCAACCTGATATTTCTTTCGACTCGTCGTTTCTTAACTACGAAAACTTGATACCACAACCTCTTCTGAGAACTCTCAGGGGACCTGACGTTCCTATAGTCTGGTAAGATAGGATTTCCTTTAGTCAGGACTTATAAGTAACCTTCCTGACTACGACTTCGACTTTGAGGTTATGAAACCGGTCCACTACACTTCTTGACTGAGTAGACTTTTCTGGGACTACGACCCTTTCTAACTTCCGCCCTTCTCTTCCCATGCTGTCTCCTACTTTGAGGTTATGAAACCGGTGGACTACACTTCTTGACTGAGTAGACTTTTCTGGGACTACGACCCTTTCTAACTTCCGTCCTTATCTTCCCATACTGTCTCTTACTTTACCAACCTACCGTAGTGGTTGAGTTACCTGTACTTAAACTTATTTGAGACCCACAACCACTACCTCTCCCTCTGGAGTGTACAACGTCAGGTACCCAGTGTTTCTCATCCTGTGCTGACTCCCTGACTTAACTTGACTTGAAATTTTCAGTTACAGAGGGGTGAACCTGATGTTATATAGGAAAAAAGGGGTAATCGAATATTCAGATTAATCTGACTAGTTAAAAGGTACAAGGTGTCTCCAGAATTTATGTTCAAGTACGTTACTCTTCTACCCTAATAACAAACTGTTATACATTGTTTCTCACCTAACCCGAACTGGGTGGAGTATCTACGATGATTTCTGGAGACTCGGTGTCTTTACAAAAATGTAGACTAAGGTTACCCTGTCCGTATCACTTCCTTACCCTTCCGACGTCACGACGTCAGGAACCCCAGCGTTTCTTAGTCTGTACTGAATCTCTGACTTTTTGGTCACCCTGTATTCGGGACGGAGAGTTATCGTGAATGACGACAGGCGAAGGTTTCTTGTCTTCAAAGAGATCCCGTCAGATAACGGAAGTCTCAACGGAACCGATTGAGAAAGGTGTGGAACCGATTAATTGTTCCTCACCCGAGGTTTTGTATCCAAGTAAGAAATTTTATTTCGGAGGTAAATGAAGGACCATCCCGTTAATAAGATATTAATAGTCCGTAGAGACGACTGAAGATTAGTATGTAAAAGAACAGGTACAACAGAGACACCAACCAGTGGTAGTGACACCACATGTACGTGTGTGTGTTGATAAAAGACTGTGAAACCTTCTCCATGTCCATTGTGACTATTTTTACGTTTTACTCTAGTTCTCATATTCCTTTCCCCACCTAACTCTTTCTTCTAGTTTAAGTCACAAGAGTTCACTCTGATGTCGGACTTTTTCTAGGTACTATAATATGTTAATTCTTGTAAAAATAAGATATCTCAGTGATTTAGTGATTCTTTTCGTAACAAATCTCTTTTGTTACGACGAGAAAATAAAGATTCTGGGTCAAATAAGGTTCAATGATTAAGAGACATTTTTGTTCACCCGATAATGTATAAATTATTTCATGAGTCAGAATGAGTTTTCTCTCTTTATTTTTTTCACGGTGTTCAATACATAAAAATGAATCGTTTGACCGTCTTCATTCTTTTACCTTCGTTCAGCTCTTTCCCCATGTGAGTCCGCAGAACGACCACGTGTATTTGACCACAATATAAGTACCTCTCATATAATCAAAAGATGTTGACTACATTACTTTTAAACTCATAGAAACTTGTCTTTAATTACAGAGTGTTAAGACCTCCGGGCCTTAAGTTTTAGTTCCGTAACCACACCCGAACGAGAGAGACTTTGGAGATCCTCTCATAAGTGACGTCCAAAAAGAGGATTGAACCACCATCAAAGGACCGTGGTAGTCTGTGGACACAATAGTGTAAGGGTTAGAAGTGTACCCTAAGGACACAGACAAAGATTTGAAAGGGAAAAAAAAATTACTGTAGTCAGTATGACCCAATCCTTGTTTGGGATGAGTAGAGTACAGTTGTTTATACAGACGTAACTTGAACACTGGTTTATTCCAGTATAAGATCCAATGATACCCATGACATAAACCTCCTCTACAGTGTAAATTTCCCCAAAGAGTCCACCGAGTCAGTCATTTCTTAGACGGACATCACGTCTCTGTGTCTTCTACGACCAAACTAGGGACCCAACCCTTCTAAGGAAGAGGACCTCCTCCCGTACCGTTGGGTGGGATCATAAGAACCGATCTCTTAGAGTACCTACCTCTTTGGACCACCCGATATCAAGTGCCCTGACGTTTCTCAGTCTGTACTGACTTCGTTGACTCGTACATCCGTCCTGTGTAAATTTTAGTTGTCTTTCGATAAATGTTTATGGACAGTTTTAAATTTTACGTGTTTGGGTAATTTGATTGTGATCCATAAGGTATCTATCCGATTGTGTGTAGCTCTAAGTAACGTGGTAACTCATATTATCGTTTTCCGACCTTTGTAATTACCTACTGTTCATCATCTATTAACTATTTACTTCATGTAGATATATGTGAGTATCTTTTTGACGATTCGATGTGAAATTTCTTTCGTTCGTTCCATATGTTGTCAAGATACTATAAAAGGGTAAACATACTTACACACATACGGTATGTGTATGTGTGTGAAACTTTTGTACAGATCTCATAAAAAGTCGAAAGGGGTATTTTTCCACCGTAGACAAGGGGAAGGGAAGTCAGACCCGACTGAAACACTCATCAAAATTGGTTTTCGTACGTCTACTTAAAGTTTGGATCCGAAGTTCTCAGAAACTTAGATAGAAGACAAGAACGGAAGAACTGTTGGACTTTCATTGTTGGTTGTATACTTATTCGGTCCGGACCGAGAAGGCCCTACTCTCTGTCACATCTTTGTTTCCAGGTCAACCTGGTGGTTGTGACTAACAGTCTTTATCTTCACTCCGGTACAAACAGAAAAGTCCAGACATATTCGACGACTACTAATACCAGTAAATTCACTGGGGTTTCCTGTAAAGGTCTTTTTGGTGGGTCGACTACGGTCCGGTCGAGTTTAATCATTTCCTGTCTTAGTGTTCATTTCTTTTACCGAAAATAAAATTCGGTAACTAAAACCCCACAACATACGACATCGTGATCAATTGACTATGTGTGTTTATATACTTTACCCAAACAAACGTACGTAAGTACGTGTTTGTACGTTACGTACATATACAAACATTTGTTTATCTCATAAAGACCTACCTCTATGTCTCCTACATATTTTCACCAACGGAGGTCTTGTCCCTTTTCTCACAAATCCTCTGTCCCATTCCTTCCCGTTGTTCGTATACTGAAAAATTTTTACTCACGTGAGATTTAGAAAGCTTAAAACACAGTACACGTAAATCATAGGTAAGTCTTTAATTTATTTAAACTTCTTAAGTCATAACATAACTCCATGGTTCGTTATACTGTGAAGGTGTCCAATAAACATGACCATGTACGGTGTAGATTCTCTGTCCTAGACCGTCTCCCTTACGCCTCCTTACCGTAACGACACCTTTACCGTTTGGATCAAAGACTTCAAAAAATTAGGATTTTTAAGTGTTTTGGAATAGTCTTTCATTCAGTCGTCACTCCGAACAATTACTCCTGGGTTCGTCAAAGACGTGTTATGAGTCACTATAAGACGCCTACCTGACTTTTTCATCTACTCTTTACAAATTTTGTAGATGATGTCGGAAAATTGTCAGACAGTTTTTTCTTATTTATTTTGATACTCTTTGATTTTTTACTTTTTGTTAATTTTTTGTTTGGAAATGAAACAATAAATTACAAAAATATAAAAAGAACCCAAAGGGACCACCGAGTCAACTGTTTCTTAGACGGAAGTTACCCCCTCTGGACCCAAGGTAGGAACCCAACCCTTCTAGGAGACCTCCTACTTTACCGTTGGGTGAGTCATAAGGACGGACCTCTTAGGGTACCTGTCTCCTCGGACGTCCGGTGTCAGGTAGCCCAACGTTTCTCAGTCCGTGATGATTCGCTGAAAGTGAAAGTGATATCAATCTTATTAGTGTACATGAAGAATCATTTCTTATTTATTAAGGTGTGTTTTGGGTGTTTCTTATGTATACACACACGTGGACGATCTGACAAGACCAATAGTTTAATAATTAATCCTTCTTACAGACATAGTTTCTAAAAGTAACACTTTATAACGGATTACACTCTACCTTTTTTTTTTTTCTCTTGTGGTCGTGACAACGAGTTTAACCTTTCTTAAGTTTAATAATTACTAATCCCTCTACCCACATCTCTTATTAAGGTTCACGTCCGTCTATCATTGTATGTAGACATATTAAGTCGATTAATCCATTCAAGATGAGTTTTACACTTTTAGTTTGTAAAAAGAGGTTTTAGAAGTCATATCCTCTTTTCAATCACCACAATACAAGAAACAGAACCTGTGTCTATGTATGTGTGGGGACCAAAACGATGCTTTTATTGTTTAACAGTGGACCCTTGTTTTACGAGGATCCTTCAGTACAAAATAATAAATTTTAAAATACGAAAATTGTCAGTGTCTAGATATTTGACACGATCAGTAACTTTTTGTATGAAAATTCTTACGGTTCTTAAAGTAACAACGCCATCAAGAAACACAATTTTTGTATTGCTTTTGACTTTAATGTAATGTTTTCTTTGTATTACTTAATCCTTCATTACTCTTATATTAAATGACAAAATCTATGAATGACACACGGTCCATAAAAAATAAGTAATAGAAATTAGAAATTTTGATGGTAATGAGGTTAACGAAACCAAGAGCGGAAAGGGCTGAGGTCATTAATGATTATATAAACGGACTTCTTATGAAGTGTTTAAATAGGGGAAGAAAGGTAAAGATGATAAAAGTAGGGGAAGAACCGGTGGTTTAAATGGTATCGGAGATTAACGAAAAAAAAGAGACATAGAACGGAATAATATATAAGAGATGTAGTGACATTCGACAAAAGGTTAGTTTCGATTACTTTTGAGAAATTATTGATTAATACTGGGATTCTCATTTTATGTTCGATGGATGATACCCTGTATGTAAAGACATACTATACCGTGAACGATTGAAAGAATGGAGTAAAGTCATGTGAGAGTCACCGATTCGAAGTCTCTAGGTCAGAACAGTGTAACGGATTTTACGGATGAGGTTTGAACCTCGGAAACATTGACAAGTAATGAAGCAACCAATCCTATGAATACGATGAGAAACATAAAAATCGAGGACTTGAGACGAATTTAGTGGGTATTAACTCCCCAGAAAGGAATCATATGATAAATTTTATTTATCACGGAACAGGGAAGTAATAAAAGGTTGAGTCAGTCGTTATCCATTAGAGGTGTCGTGAAGAGTATTATCCACGAATAAAAGAAAGATAAATAAAAAGTTCAGAAAGATATAAGTTTGATAGTAAGTTCAAATTCGTACTCTACTTTTGTAAAAGTTTGTGATTTATACAAGTAGGAGTCTTTTCCGATTTTTTATATGGAATTTTATATATAATTTTAGTCTTATGTCCTCGTCTTATTTTCGTTTTAGTTCCGTAATATATAGATGTCATTACTATTTAATATAAATACCATAAATTTTTTTAACTTCTCCCATGTTTAAAAATAGATATTCTATTACAGACTTATCAATTACATTTCGTACCGTTCATATCATCTATTGTACTTAAGATATTAAAAACACTCTCATATCAACATGTTGTAATATATTCAAGTCAAGTCAAGTCAGCCAGTCAGCACAGGCTGAGAAACACTGGGGTACTTAGCGTCGTGCGGTCCGGAGGGACAAGTAGTGGTAGAGGGCCTCAAGTGAGTCTAAATGCAGGTAGCTCAGGCACTACGGTAGATCGGTAGAGTAGGAGCCAGCAGGGGAAAAAAGAGGACGGGGGTTAGGGAGGGTCGTAGTCTCAGAAAAGGTTACTCAGTTGAGAAGTGTACTCCACCGGTTTCATGACCTCAAAGTCGAAGTCGTAGTAAGGAAGGTTTCTTTAGGGTCCCGACTAGAGGAAGTCTTACCTAACTAACCTAGAGGAACGTCAGGTTCCCTGAGAGTTCTCAGAAGAGGTTGTGGTGTCAAGTTTTCGTAGTTAAGAAGTCGTGAGGCGGAAGAAGTGTGAGGTTGAGAGTGTAGGTATGTACTGATGACCTTTTTGGTATCGGAACTGATCTACTTGGAATCAACCGTTTCATTACAGAGACGAAAAGTTATACGATAGATCCAACCAGTATCGAAAGGAAGGTTCCTCATTCGTAGAAAATTAAAGTACCGACGTTAGTGGTAGACGTCACTAAAACATCGGGGGTTTTTATTTCAGACTGTGACAAAGGTGACAAAGGGATAGATAAAGGGTACTTCACTACCCTGGTCTACGGTACTAGAAGTAAAAGACTTACGACTCGAAATTCAGTTGAAAAAGTGAGAGGAGAAAGTGAAAGTAGTTCTCCGAGAACTCAAGAAGAGGTGAAAAATGTCCATATTTTATGTTACTAAGTATTAAAATTGTCAATATGAGGTACATACCAATAATATTTTATAACCGATATAAAAATACGATATTTTATATAGGAATGTCGAATAAAACATGTATTATCAAACTTGAATCAAGAGGTAGGGACACGACGGGGAGGGGAGAAGGGAGAGGAGTGACCATCGGTGATAAAACAGGAGAGATAGACACCCAGACGAAGAAAAAAACCATACAGGTGATCAAGCAATATTAAAAATCTAAGGTGTATATGTAATTTAGTACGTTATAAACAGTAAGAGACAAAGTAAAGTGAATCACATTATGAGTTCAGGTAAGTACAACGACGTTTACCGCTGCAAAGTGAGAAAAAATACTGACTCATCATAAGGACGTACACATATACATTCACGTACACACAAATAGTGTAGAAGAAAAAAAATTAAATTCAAATAAATAAAATTAACCTCCGATTAATGAAATGTTATAACATAACCAAACGGTATGTAACTGTACTTAGTCGGTACCCACATGTGTACAAGGGTAGGACTTACGGGGAGGGTGGAGGGAGGAGCATGGTAGGGAGACCCAGTAGGGTCACGAGGTCGGGGCTCACAGGACATAGGACGTAGCTTGGACCTGGCCGTTAAGTAAAGAATATACTATAATATGTACAAAGTTACGGTCAGAGGGTTTAGTAGGGTGGGAGAGGGAGAGGGAGACTCAGGTTTTCTGAGAAGATATGTAGACACAGAGAAAACGGCAGAACGTATGTCCCAATAGTAATGGTAGAAGGATTTAAGGTATATATACACAATCATATGACATAACCACAAAAAGAAAGACCGAATGAAGTGAGACATATTAACCGAGGTCAAAGTAGGTGGAGTAATCTTGACTAAGTTTACATGACAAAAATTGCCGACTCATTATAAGGTAACACATATACATGGTGTCGAAAGCATAGGTAAGTAGACGACTACCTGTAGATCCAACGAAGGCACAGGACCGATAATATTTGTCACGACACTCCTTGTAGCCCCATGTGCACAGAGAAAGTTAAGACCAAAGGAGCCATACATACGGGTCGTCACCCTGACGACCCAGTATTCCGTCAAGAGGTCAAAAAATTCCTTAGAGGTGTGACAAGAGGTGTCACCGACATGATCAAACGTAAGGGTGGTTGTCACATCCTCCCAAGGGAAAAGAGGTGTGGGAGAGGTCGTAAATAACGAACATCTGAAAACCTAGTGTCGGTAAGACTAACCACATAGTCTAGAACAAATAGGTAAGTAAATGACTACCCGTGAGTCCAACGAAGGTATATAACCGTTTTGAACATTTATTACCGTTAATAACATTTACTACGACGTCATTTGTGATCCCACGTACAGAGAAAAACTTAATCATGAAAAAAGTATATATATGGGTCCTCAACTTAACGACCTATTATACCGTCGAGAGATAAGTCAAAGAACTGTTTAGAGGTAAGACAAAGGATGTCACCGATGTGGTAAAATGTAACGGTAGTAGTCACATGTTCTCAAAACAAAGTAAAAAAGGTGTAAGAACAGTTGTAAACAACACAAGAAATACTACCATCGGTACGACAATCCACACTCCACTATAAAGTGACATCAAAACTAAACGTGAAGGGACTACTAAATCCCTAGATACTCGTCGAAAGTACGTGACAACCCGTAGACGAAAAGGAGAAACCTTGTTATAGATAAGTCAAGAAGACGAGTAAAAATTTTAGTCCTGAAAAAATTACAATTCAACATACTCGATAAATATATACAATCTATAATTGGGGAATAACCAGTATAGTAAACGTTTATAGAAGAAGATAAGTCATCCAATATAACAGTAAAACGACAACCAAAGGACACAACACGTTTTAGAAAATTGAAAATAATGTAGGATGAACAAATCAAAACGAAAAAAAAAAAAAAAAAAGGAATCCTCTGTCTAGGTTTTTTATAACGATACTAAATATGGTTTCTTACAAGACGGATACAAAAGGAGTTTCTCCAAATACCGAAAGACCAGAATGTAAATTCATCAATTAAGTAAAACTTAAATAAAAACACATACCACAATCTCTTACAAGATTAAAGTAAAAACAAGTACATCGACAGGTCAAAAGGGTCGTGGTAAATAACATTTCTGAGAGTGGTAACATATCAGAACGGATGAAACAGTATCTAATTAACTGACCCTCACCTAAAATAAAGACCCGAGACGTAAGACAAAGTAACTAGATACACGAACAAAAAACACGGTCATGGTAGGGTAAAACCAATGACATCAAGACATTATATCACACTTCAGTTCCTGGTACTAAGAAAGTTGAGACAAGAAGAAAGAATTCTTACGAAACAAATAAACCCCCAGAAAGATAGAGATATACCCGAAGGGAACACCGAACCATTTCTTAGGTGGACGTTCCACCGTCTGGACCCAAGTTGGACCCAACCCTTCTATGGGACCTCTTCCTTTTCCGATGTGTGAAGTCATAAGGCCGGACCGCGATAGAGGTATGTTTAAAATTTTTACAAGGTTAAGACACTTTTTATGGGTAACACAAAACTATCCCTGACACAACTTAGACATGTAACGGAATGTATCATTCCAGTAAAAATTTCATAATTAAGAGGGTTAGGTTCTTATATCATATAGAAAGGTAGACAAACACACCAAAAGTTAAAGAAAGTATTTACAGAATATCAAAAGTCTTATGTCCATAAAACGAAAAATCCATCCGAATAAGACTCCATAAGAAAAACTACGTACAATACAAGATGAATTTTAAACGACTCTCATCTGAATTTACAAGACTGGTTTTTTATTTCTGTTTATACACTCCACTACTTACGCAATTACTTGATCTACCCTTTTCGGAAAGTGTGACATGTTTAGTGGTACTATATGGACTTTTATATAATATTAAATGAAAATTTAATATGGAGTTTGGACTTTCATTTTTTTTGTTTTTTTTGTTTTTATTTGTAATTTTTTCACCGAAGACATAGAAATTCAGTCAAAAAAACTTTTGAGTCTACCCTGACTGTTAAAGGGTCCCTTGATACTGAGTCATTCACTATATTTATATTTATCTTTTAAATATCAATATATAATTACATATTTTATGGAGAAAAATTTTTGAACTTTAGTCTTTAAGAATTAAAACTTGTAGTTTTCTTGTGTGACAACAATAACAAGACAACAATTCATTAGAGACTGAGAAACACTGGGGTACTTGACGTCTTACGGTACAAAGGAACAGGAAATGATGGATGGTCTCAAACGAGTTTGAGTACAGGTAACTCGACCACTACGGTAGGTTGGTCGAGTAGGAAACAACGGGGGGAGAGGAGAACAGTAGTTAGAAAGGGTCGTAGTTCCAGAAAAGGGTACTCAGTCGAGAAACGTAGTCCTTGTAGTCGAAGTCGTAGTCAGGAAAGTCACTTATAAGTGTCAACTAAAGGAAATCCTAACTTTCCAGCTACGTATAGTGTATATTCACAATCATCGAGTCAGTACAGACGGAGAAACGCCTGACTACCTAACATTGGGTGGTCCGAGGAGGTAGGTACCCTAGAAGGTCCGTTCTTGTGACTTCACTCGACGGTAAAAGAAGAGGTCCCTGGTATATATTTGAGAAAGTCTTCCTTTATAGAAGGGGTCACAAAGTGACCCACCAATAATGGAACTGTCCTTTTATAAAGTTCTTGAACTATCTGAGATTTTAATTTCGAATCGAAGAATTGCTTTGTATCTCCGTTTTAAGAATTTATTTAAAGATCATGTAACTTTATCATACGTTTTTATTTTATAGAACTGTTTTATCTCGTAAAAGGTGTTTCCTTGTCCACTCGGTCGCAGTCTTTTTAAATAACTACCTTTGGTGGTACAATTACCTAATTTCCTATTTTGAGTCATTATTAAAATTTTCTGTTTTCTTTAAATTACTTTAAATCGTGAGTAAACATTTTTTTCAATTTAGTTGAGTCGTACCTTCTCGTATTAAAATTAACTATTTCATATAAATGGACATAGTTCAATTAGTACTAAAACTTTTGTAAAGTCGTTTTAATCTTTGTCCTGTACCTACCGACAACGGTGAGAAGTATAAATTATACATAGTTTCTATGACCAGTTTCAATAACTTTTTTTTACACTCTCCCTCTACCTATACCTCTCCTCTTCTTTATTTTACCAACTAAGAATACCTATAATTCTACAAATGTATCTCTTAGTTTTCTTAGATCTATATGTCAATCTTATTTTATTAATTCTTTAACACTACATATTATCCTAATTGTATATTTTTATAAAGTAGTGGTCGTAAAAAGTTACTCTTATTTTTAAGTATATAGATCTCACTGATTAAACTTATTTTGATAACAATGTCGTAGTCTGTGGTGATCGTTAAAGAACAAAAGAAACTTTTCTATGATTAAAGATTGTTACATACTAATCCAGTTTCCCCTCTGTTGATCCTAATTCAGTTTTTTCCTTTTACTTAATTTTACACGTGTTATCCGAAGTTAATTAACTTTCTTTTAGAGTCTAACAAGTCCTTTTCATATAATGTTACGATTCACAATCACTTTTACTCCCCCCTTTAAGAGAATCTGTAGACGATCATAACTTTTAATGAATAACAGAAGATCTCTGTACCACAATATGTACCACATGGATCGATCACCAACAAAAAGATCAATGTACGATGGGAACGTTGAATCTCACTCCAGAAATCTGGACATCGTCGTCGTAGTGTACCCTAAACAGTCTTTACATCGGAGATTCAGGAGTAGGATTAGAATTTAATCTTGGATCTCAAATAATCCGAGGGGACGAGTAAAGACACTTGTAATCTTAAGTCTTTCGGAACAGGATCTTTTGAAACGTGTATCGAAAGTTCCTTTACAGAACTTTTTACAAGTAAGTAAGAATTTCTCTGTTTATCTTTTTATTTATAATTAAACATTTTTGTTTTTTACTTACTTACCTATATGTTACTTTATAAATAGTCAATTTTATGTACTCGATCTCAATGTCATAGTTGTGACTAGTAAATTTTTATGTATTATAACTTTTTTTCGTGATTCAATATCCTGTTATTCATACTGAACTGTTGTAATATTTTGTTTCCCGAAGAGACCACCGAGTCACTACTTCTTAGGTGGACGTCACGTCTCGACGTCCTCTGTACTCAAACTGTGGTCCTACCCCTTCGAGGGGACGTCCTCCCGTACCGTTGGATGAGGACATAAGAACGGACCTCTTAGGGTTCCTGTCTCCTCGGACCACCCTTTATCAGGTACCCCAGTGTTTCTCAACCTGTGATGACTTCGTTGAATTGTGCGTGTCTGTATATTTTGTTTTAGTGATTCCCATATATTCATATTTGCACATCTATCTTTTATATATGAGTTTATACACAACCTCTTAAATACAGACTTTTCCTCTTTTCTCCTTCCAACCTTTGAACCTTTTCCTTTTCTTGAAGTTGGAGTAGTCCCGACAAAAATAAAGAATTGTTATTCCTTTATAACTGTCTACAATGGTCATTAAAAAAACAAATGACCTTCGTCTTAATTACATAAACAGTACCATAGAAAAATGAAAATAACTACGTTAATATTAATTTTGTATTTGTATCTCTTTTTAACCTGTTCTTATATTTTATTAAGTGTCTTCTTCTTTACACTTTCACGATTCGTATATTTTTCATCGAGTCAAAAAGGTCAATGTATCTAAATTTTATTACTTAGTGAATTTTTTTAGTTGATCTAATCGTTTCTTTCTCTTATGAAAACTATCGAAAATCATTTAATTTTTTTTTATTTTGAGTATACGATAACATCGTCACATTTAAACGAGTCAAAATTCAGACCAAATACAGATAATGTCAAAGAATTAAAAGTTCGGAATAACTGTTGTTGAGGTTAAGGTCCCTAAGTCACAGATCTATTATTGTGATACACATTTCTAAAAACAAGTCATTACAACTAATGGTGTAACGACTTTTATTCATTATTGACTTTGTTACGTTTTTATCTTCAATTTTTTACCGTATGTTACTACTCCCAATCAATTTCATTCCATCTATGTAGAAAAGACATTTCACATCCTTACCAGTCTCTAGTACCCTCTTAAATTTAAAATGAAATACTTAAAAACAAAATAAGTTATCCTTATCAAAATAAAAAAACTCAATTTTTCAGGTAGTAAAAAGTTTTATCCATATTAGGAAAAATAAATAAGGACATATCCTTCTATAAAAACATTATCTGAAAGAAATTCACTCACGAGTAAGAGAGTAAAGAGAAATACACTCACTTGTGTCTTATAGAGTAACAACGGATAGTGTCTTGTAGTCCTTTTTTTCCCCCTACAAACTATAATCTAGGACTCTCACAGTAATTTATCTTTAAGATTACACGGAAACATCAAGAGGTGAGTTTTATTTTGTGAATTTTAGTAACAGTTATGACGATCAAGAGATAACAACTGTCAGTCTCTTTACTCGTGTACCGGTTCCGTGTCTCAAAATACATCCATCACCCAAAACCGGGACAAAATACTCTTTCATATCAGTAACATAATTCCTTAAGTTATCGAATATGTAAAAGTGAGTAATTATAAATTTAAAATACTAAATAAATTGAAAACTTAGAAGTAATTATCAATTCGTAATACTAAATAAGTTTAACTATTGTAAAGTAGTCAAATTTTAAATTGTAATTAGTTTAATTAGATTTAGTAATTTTAGTGACAATAACTTCTTTTTAGTGTACCATAGTCTTCTTCTTCTTACTTATGTAAGGTTTTTAATGTATATACATCTAAAAAAAAATTTAACGTGACTTACATCAGTGATTAACAAAGTATATGTAGACGAACTTTCGAAGTCGAAGATCTTACACTTCCTACCGAAACGAATGATTAGACGTTGATAGGTTTTGTAATATGGTTCATGAAGATATTAAATGAAGCTACTGATCGTTTAAATCCATATGATATATCTAGATGTACGTTTGTATCTATACCAATATTTTAATGGAAAATTTTTAATACAGTACTATATTAGGAGTATAAATATATTAGGAGACACAACACGCACCAGTGACGTAATCAAAAGAAGGAATTTATCATGGCGTATTAACGTCGAACGAATATCGGTCTTAAGAGAAGAAAGTGTCCCATCTCTTGCTTTATTTTATGATACTGAAGAAAGGGTGGAATAAAAGGAAAGGACTGTTCATTTATATTTCATAATAGTTGAAATCAAAGTCCAAGAATCAATACTACTAAAGGGAAGTACATTATTTGAGTGTCTTACCATAAAATAGAGAAAATAAGACATCAGTGACTGGACCGGGGGGTTTGTGTGAAATTATCTCGTAAAAGACCCTGTGATGAAAGTCTTTACAGTAATGTCGCGATCTCTTAACCGTAAAAGACACGGTTCTACAGTGAAGATTATTATCACACAGACTCCTTCATTTCGACTCGCTTTCTTGGTCGTCCCATCCCTTCTCGTTCAAACTGAGTAGACATTTAATGTCCCTAAACCCCCTACTACTATAGTGGTTGTCCCGGAGAGGAGAGGAAGTAGTCCTATAAGGGACCGCTTCCCACCCCGACAGTCCTGGGGTGACACCCTGGACCCTCAACACCCTCTTTGGAGGGACAACACAAAGTGTAAAATTTCGGTAAGTGTCTACAAAACCTCGAGAGAGGGAACGTCTTCCATCTCTAGTCCCCTACTACCTTGAGAAGAACGGAACGACGATTCATGTCAAAAATAGGTACTGTCTCAAGAATGAACCATACGAATTAACTAGTCACAGATAGTACAGGTTGAGAAACGCTAGGGTGCCTGACTTCGGGTGGCCCGAGGAGACAGGTACCTAAGAGGTCCGTTCTTATGACCTCACCCCACGGAACAGGTGGAGGTCCCCTAGCAGGGGTGACTCCCTAACTTAGTTCCAGAGGGTGTAACGTTCCGCAGGAGATTTGGTGGTTGTTTCGGGAGAATGAGCCATTGAGTTGGATCTTGATAAATTCATCAGTACCAATTCATTACCCGAAAGGACCACTGTGTCGCCATTTCTTCAGCGGACGTTGCATCCTCGGATTCCTCTACTCCCAAGCTAGGGACGCACCCCTTCTAGGGGACCTCCTTCCGTAACCTAATATATATTAGTCTCTTATCGTAAATTTTCTCTCTAAGGGATATCTGGTGTCCCGCCTCTGGACAAAGTTATTTTCGTCAAGAATAGTCCCTGTTTTTATAGTTTAAAATCCCCTCAGTCTCTACCTATCTTTTTATCTTGATTATATCAATAAAGACATCAAGACTAATCTTACAGTCAATGTATGTTCGACAAACGGTTCCATTTACCCTGGGGGGGGGGAGGTTTTCCATTAAAAGACACAAAAACAGAGGTAGTGTCGATAAAACCAACAAAAATAAAAATAAAAAAATCTTTTTACCGTGAGATACTTTCACTTTCAGTGAATCAGTACAGACTGAGAAACGTTGGGGTACCTGATATGTCATCCTCACCCATCGGAAAGAGAAGAGATCCCCTAGAAGGGTTGGGTCCCTAACTTGGGTCCAGAGGGTGTAATGTCCGCCTAAGAAATGGTCGGCTCGGTGTTCTCTTCGGGGATATAAAAGATAAATTTTGGTTACTGTTAGAAAACTTTAATAACAGAAATCTACTTCTTTAATCCTTCCAACTTATTAAACGAGGATTTACCTTCTAAGTTCTAAACTTTAGTCAAGATAAACCACAGTTGGGTAAAAAAAACAATTGTGACGATACACCGAGGGTATAAGAAGAAATCGTCATTCATGGAATTTTAGGTTTAAATTGAATTGTTCCCAACAAAAGATCAATTTTTAGACTTTTGAGGTCTTTGCAACATAATCCGTAAGTATGATTTGATCATATGTTAAGGAGGACCAGAAGGACCCACCGTGATCACTATGTCTTAGACGGACGGTTACGTCCTCTGTATTCTCTGTACCCAAGCTAGGGACCCAACCCTTCTAGGCGACCTCCTCCCGTACCGTTGGGTGAGGTCATAAGAAGAGACCTGTTAGGGTACCTGCCTCCTCGGACCACCCGATGTCAAGTGTCCCAACTTTTCTCAGCCTGTCCTGACCTTACTGAATCGTGTGTAGTGTACTAAGAAGTTTTTCCAATATCAGATCACTGATGGTTGTCCACTTTTGGTCCTAATCCTTTTTTTTTTTTTTTTGAACGTTGTTGTGATTTCGGTAAAGTCTTGTTTCACCGTGTTCTGTGTTATTTCTCTTTTAAATCCTACCTATACAAATGACAGAAGTTCATAATACATTCGACAGTGTATTCTCTCCCTAATTGAATAGAACTTATCGGGATTCCCAATCTTAATCTTCGTTAACCGTGTATAAAAGTCGATTTATATTTTTCAATAAAGATGGACAGTCTCGACAGATTTTTATTAAATTTTTTACGAAAACACTCTCTTGTTTTAAAAGACATAGACCTTTAAAAGGGTATAGTACAAACAACTGTATAAGACCGTTCTCAAAACAATCGTTCTAAGTTTAAAGTCCTTAACTATACGTGTAGATAATTCCACGAAAGGACCACCGAGTCTACCATTTCTTAAACGAACGTTACGGCCTCTGTCTAGTTTACGTTCGAACTAGGGACCCAACCCTTCTAGAGGACCTCTTCCTTTACTGTTGGGTGAGATCATAAGAACGGACCTGTTAGGGTACCTGTCTCCTCGGACCACCTGATATCAGGTACCTTAGTGTTTCTCAACTTGTGTTGACTCGTTGTTTATGAAAGTGAAAGTGTACAAAATTCCCGGATTTGTAATATACTGAAGAGTCGATAAAGAAACAGCGACGATCCTGATTTTCCATGACATTATGGGACTCACATAGTCCCTACCCTTCGTTTTTTCTTCACTTCATCCTTTTAATTTTTATTTTTCCCTTTACTCCCATTCACCCGCTACAGATCCTTTACTCTTCTTTTTTTTTTTAGTCCAGTAGATTTAGACACAGGGTACCCCGAGGAGACCTGTCTCATCGGTTCTACCTCAACCCGGGGGTCTGTCGGAAAGGGACTGGAAAGTTTACAAGTGTGTAAATTACCACCAAATCTCAACCGAATTGAACAACAATAAAAAGGAGACTCTGTCGAAAAAGGAGAAATCAATCTTTCCGTCTCGAGATTGAGACAACACATTTTTTTCGATAATTTTCCTCTAACACCATATATTTTACCTCTGTGAAAAAACTAGTATAAAGTTTCCTAAACTTCTCTTTCTGTTCTTTTAGTTATTTACGTACCTAAGGAAATGTGAAATTTTTCTGTTAAGAAAGTAAAGATTTCAGACAAAGACCCACAAGGACGACACTTTAGTCAGGTATTGTGGGTCTAAATTACCTTTAAATGAACCGTTTTCCTATTTTATCATTTGTCTTGTCACCTCAAATTGACAAAAAGAAAGATGGAAACTGTTCACTACTATGAACGTTACCTTTGGTACATTAAAAGACTAATAAAACGAATAAATAAAGTAATCTCCTTCCAATCGTAAGTCAAAATAAAGACTTCATGTCTTAGTTCAGGAAAATTAAATAGTAGTATGGGGTTTTATAAAACGTCTGAAAACAGATACTGTATCCTTGAAAACAAAATGACTACGAAACCGATTGTTTTGGGTATTTCGTTTACAACGATGTACTTTATGAAGTCGTTTCTCTTGTAGTTCGATTGTTATTTTAGGGACCGTCAAACGTTCCCGTCTACTGGTAAAACCTACGAACTACCCAATAAGATTTTTCGTTAAGTAGAACTTTTATTTCTTATAAGAAACGAACTCCCCTAAAAGAGGTTTGGTTTAGGGAAGATTTGAGATGTGAGAATTATTTATACTTTTCCTCCGTCTCAGAAGAAATAACGTTATCTTTAAAATAGGACTAAGTAGATACAGAAAATCAAAAACGACCTTTATGATCTGGGACAATAAAAGAGAAGGAGGGAAAAAGAGAAACTTCAAGTATAGGTCAAAATCAATTTGAAAAATTTTTACAACTATATAACATCTAAGTGTATATGAACATTCTGTTATGTCTTTAGAATACATAGGAAATGACAAATAAGATTATCGTAAAAAGATTCGATATTATGTTATTGGTCCTATAATTACAACTATCTCATGTCTACGTTTTACGTTTTACGAAAGGGATCACATGGAGAAGGAGTATGACAATAAAAGATTGGTGTCCAAAAGGAGGGCGGGGATGGGTAAGGAATGGGGAACCGTTATTGATTAGTCAAGAGATCAAGTGTTTAAAACAGAAAAGTTTTTACAGTAAATTTATCTTAGTATATCAGAATCAGACGAATACGACGGTATTGTTTTATATTAACTAAGTTACCGAATTTGTTGTCCTTAAATAAAAAAGTGTCAAGACCTCTAACCCTTCAGGTTCTAATTCCATGACCTGTTAAATCGAGAACTACTCTCGAGAGAAGAAACTCTTCTCATGTAAGATTAACACAAGAGTGTAATACCTCTCTCTTATATTCGTTCATGAGACCGTAGAGAAGAACGAATAAGTGTAGTACTTTAGAAATGGGAGTACTGGGGTAGATTGGGACATTTATGGTAGTGAAACCCCCTATCCCGAAACTGTATCCTTAAAACCTCCCTTTGTTTTATAAGTCAGATACTATATCTTATAAATTGGAGACCCTTGACTGAAGAAATTGAGTAGCATTAACTAAGTAGGTTCAAAAACACACGTAGTCAAAAAAAAAAAAAAAGAAAATTAACGACTCATGACAAGAGACGGTTCCTAAACGGCACTACACAAATTAGTAAATGGACAACTTCCTGGGGACCCGACAAAAGTCAGTAGTCGACAATGTTTATTTGACGATATTTGTAAACACATGGGGGGGTGGAGTCGAAAAAAAAAAATTACCCGGACTTACATTGATAAGAAAGGAGACCCTATTTACGGGTCTTCATGTTAACGTCCCAGTATACAATTAACGTACGAATCGAAAATTTCCCTGACAGTTTGAGAAAAGGTCTCCGAGATGGAAAAGTGTCAGTGTGGTCACTAAAAGAATAAAAGATTAACAAAAAAATTAACAATTCAAACCCCTCGACATATAAGACAACGAAGTAAGAAACAACCTATACACCAAACGTTTGTACATAAAACAGGACAGACCTTGAACACAAAATTAGGAAATTAGTATCTCATAACTCTTTTTGTTCAACAATTACGATAACTACAAGTTAAATAGTTTTAAAGTAAAACGAAAACCACAGTCAAAATTCTTGAGAAATCGAGATTTAGATTTCTTAAAAGAGACCAATAAAAAAGAATTTCAAAATTAAAATGTAAATCCAAACACTAAATAGGACTCAGTACGAACATATTTTATATTAAGGATCCAATTCAAATTAAATAAAACGGAAACCTATAGGGTAACTAAGTAGTGAGAAACACCTTTTCAAAGGAACTAACTTAACGTATCATAAAAAAAAAAAATTTACTGTCTCTTAAAGTTTACTTCGTTTCTCAAATCGAGGGGTAAGATTTGATTCCACCAAAAAAAAAACAAACAAAAAACCCCCTACCCGTCAAACCAGTCTGAGGAGGGTATGGGATGTACGGTAGTATACTAAAACATGGGTCTGTTTTTGTTGTGTTTCAACCACTGGTAAGACAATCAAAAAGTTAGTTAATGGATTCAAGAGTAAATCAAAAAAAAATGACTAAACAAAAACCAACACGACCCAGAAGTACGACACTCGTCTCCGACGAGAGAACAACTCCACGAGTCCGGAGGAATAAGACTCCGAAGAGAACAACACCTCGTGCCCGACATCCGTGTGTCTGAAGTCATCGCCACCGAACGACCGGAACCTCATGACTGAGACATCAACGCCGTATGTCTGAATTATAATAA
This sequence comes from Capra ibex, assembly GCA_006410555.1. Lineage (NCBI taxonomy): Eukaryota > Metazoa > Chordata > Mammalia > Artiodactyla > Bovidae > Capra > Capra ibex. Next base: position 6,567,266 of record SJYO01012347.1, on the reverse strand, counting down.
AGTAGAATGACGGTTTGGTTAAAGACGAACCGCTAACTGGACTATCTATTTTGGACACGAACACCATTACACATTAGTCAGAAACGTGTGAGTCTAGGAACACCTCAGACATAACCAAAAAATTGGTTCCTTAACCATTTTAGAAGATTTAAGACTTTTGTGTTTTAAGAAGCCTTGAAGAAAGGATCCATTAACCCGATGATTGAGAGTTAGGTAAGAAGGTTCTTTCCGAAAAGTGTCTATGGTTCTACTAAACAAGAAGAAGTTATTTCATGTCAGGTACCGAAAGGAGTTTAACTTTTTTTTTCTTTTTTTTTTTGGTTGTTTGGTTTTTGGGACACAAGTTTACTTTCTACGAAATTAGAGACTCTTCCCTTACCTCTTCTATACCAAGGGTAATGATTAAACTGGAATTTTGGTCATAGAGAACCTCTATTATATAAAAATTATAGAGATTTTACAAACAAAAGATTTCAAATTTCTTCCCTCCCCCTTTCTTTTTTTTTTTTTGTTGGACGAAAACTTTCGCTTCTTTGATCTTTAGCCTTCCAGTTTACTGGAAGAGTCTTGAAGACCAGGTGTAGATAAATTTTAAATAGAAACACACGGTACACGTGGACTTTTTACGATCATGTAAGGTCTTTAAAAATAAGGTTCACTTCCAAAATTCCAAGTATTTACATAAAAGAAAATCTAAAGTGCAACTTTTTGAAAGATAAACGTCTTATTACTTTCTTTTTTCCTTTGACACATGAACATAAAGTGTTTATACGTTATAAAAGTTAGAGTCTAGGGATTTCAAATAGAAATAAACGTTCCAGTGAACGAAAGAAACACTCAATAGATATGAAGGAGAAGAGTTAGTGACTTTACCTAGAGACATCTTTGAGTTATTAGAACTCTAACTTTCCTCATTGTATAACAAGATTCCAATCCTTTCAATTTCCCTTATTTTACGATACAAAAAACACTGTCCGTTGACTCCACCGTGAATCACCCTTTTTTTACGGAAAACGAGGAATGTGACCGTTTAATTACAGTATTATCATAATGGTTGAAACTCTCAACGGGGAAAAGGATTAAGTACAGAAGTTTTTTTTAGAGTTCTTTCCCATTTCGTTCTCATAAACCCCCCGTTTTATATATTTAAAAGATCAAACTTAAAGACTGACAATAGACATATTAATTACCAAACTGAAGTATAGTCATATGGGCTTGAAGAAATTTTATCAAAAAAAAATTTACAATTTAACACTGTCGACGAAACTAAAACTGTCTGTAGGTCACTTCACAAAGGCTACGTTATACTGTCATGGTCGGTACTGTAATTAACGTAGAAAACAACCTTTTACGGTGTATATTGTAAAGTTTGTCTTAGGTTTGTGGTCCTATTGATAAGTAAATAAAGTAAAACGTTATCTTGAGACTTTATAACCGGAAGTAAAACAGAAAGAATCAAAGTATTAACTGATAAAATTGATATCCGTGACTAGTGTACTTGGTCGTGATAGTCAATTTATCTGACCGTAGTTCATATAGACAATAGTTGTCGTATAACATGGATTAAGTGAATTCCTCTTATACAATCTTTAAATTCAACATAAAATAAAATTCCTATTTTAATTAAACTCTTTGTTTGTTCGGTCTTTCAGTTTTTTATCCTTTACATTGAAGCTGAATCTGCGAAACTATACTTACACATGTTTTTTACCTTAATCTTAAAGAACCCAAGAGACAACGAAGGAAAGAGAGAGAGAGAGAGAAAGAAAAAAAAAAAAAAAAACCAAACTTGTAGAAAGAACTATACTTAAATCACAATACCGATTTAATAACGTGACATACGTAAGTAAGTAAGTAAGTACACACACACGTACGATTAATCAAAGTCAGTGTAGGATGAGAAACATTTGAGTACATGACATCGGACGGTCCGAGAAGACAGGTACCCTAAGAGGTCTGTTCTTATGACCTTACTCATCGGTACGGGAGGAGGTCACCTAGAAGGGTTGGGTCCCTAACTTGGGTGTAGGAATGTAGAAGACTCAACCGTCCGTCTCAGAAATGGTGAACGGTGGACGTAAGTAAACGTATAACTAAACTATTTATAAAAATTTGAAATAAAGTAAAGTCCTTATCACCACTCGTTTTGTCATTGACCAACGACGGAGGTATTCCCAGTGTAATATAGTTTGTAAAGAAATTTTACTACGTATTAATCATGGCGGTACACTGGGTTGAAAAGAATGTGGATATCAGTCGAAGTCGGAAACTCCGTATTTTTCAAATGGATCTTAGTCTTCCAGGTTTAAAATGGGATCTTCGTGACTTTATTAAAATAGTATTAAGGTAAAAAATACCGAAGGTCAACATGAGGAGTGGCTGTACAACGAACTCTCGAAAAAAAAAATTTTTTCTTTTTTAAGTAAATGTTCTGGGGTCACGGTTGGAGTCCTTTACTTTGATAGGGACAAATAAAAGACTAAACAATAACAGTACCGTCATGTTTCTTTTATTTATTACGTGTACCGTTATTAATTCAGACTGGTACCCTTTGGGAAAGGGACTTCGTTGGTAACAGAAAACCCAAGACATCACTACTAGTCAAGATAAGGTATTATCGATAGAGGTGTTACTATTACAGTCACAAACATTGTCTAAACACAAGTACGACAACGTTACACTTTTTTTTTTTTTTTCGACGGTCGTTGACCATGAGAGACTATAGGAACCTTTGCAATCGGTTTTATAGTTTCAAGTTATAGGTAATAACTACTCCTGAGTCCTCTCTGTACTCCTTTATCAATTCTTATATAACTAATAGTCTAAATGATTCTATGACTTCTCTGATTTACAAGAGTAAAACGATAACTCTTAACACCCTGTAATTATTCGCGATTGATTGTACTACGTAATAAGTGAACCAATGTCTTCTACAATAGTGTCCGGCAAATCTCTCTAGTCCTTGAACAAAAGTCGAACTGAGCAATGAATTTATATTCACTAGAAGTCCCAAGATAGTGGTAGAGAGAAAAATAGAAATATGAATGGAACTCACTTAAACAAATAAGAATACTGAAATTGAGGGACTCTTCCTTTGCCGTCGGGTGATGTCATAAGAAAGACCCTTCTAAGATACCTGTCTCTTCGGACCACTCGATATCAGGTAACCCACCGTTTCTCAGTCTGTACTTACTCACTGACTCCTGTGTGTGTGTGTACGGAAAATTGACATAATTACCGAGAGTTTAGATCTGAAGTGATGATTTCTACTAAAAATTGTCAAACAAGATATACAAGTACAAGAATTAAAAAATGACGTTATGGAAGTTTTGAACTCAACGACGGGGGTCAAAACAAGTCGTAGAATACAAAGAAATTAACAACAGGGAAAGTCTAACGAACGTATTTTGTAACCATTACTGAAACAGAAGAGTAGGATTGGAGGTAGAGATCCAATGGTTTTACTCGTTTAAAAAGATAGAAGAGAGTACATCCCCAAGATAAAAAGTGAGAATGACGGTAAAGAGATGTACTTCAGTATAACAAAGGTATGTATAAACGGATAAATGTTGTCGAAAGGTTGTGGATGACAGAGTCTTAAAAGACTTCTTTTACATATCTTTAACCAGGACAAGGACAGGACCATCGTTACTAGAATTGTGAGGTCTATGTAGTCGGACTACACGTTTCGAAGACGAGTATGGGTGAAACTTTGGTAAGAGGTGTATGTGGTCTCCCTGTATAAATTTTATTTAGTCTCGTACAGGTCTAGACGAATACTTTTACTACGATCTTCGAAGGATAACGAAGATTTCATGTTAGATTGGAGACAAGGGGTCGACTTCCCGACAAGTACTGGACTGGGACTGATGGACGGATGGACGAGTGTGGATAAACACGGTGAGATAAGAAACGAACGATGTAAGACCCTTGTGACTGAAACTATTAGTTTCGATGTATCAAGTATTCCATAAGAAAATTCATGATTGACCCTCTCGTCTCTTTTATTACAGAACGGTTGAATTTTTCTTTCCTCTCTTAATATATCTCTTATTAACGATATTAAGTCAAAGGTAATGGTGATTATCTCTTTTGACTCCGACAGTATTAGTGATCCTTAAAAGTAATCATACGAAGATAAAATAGTTTTTTCAGACTTTTACCAACTCAACACTAAAAACTGTATTAAGAACTCGAATATACTCACACATTTATACTTACATATTGAAGTGAGTATCTTTTGTGTCAGTTCTACACTTATATTATTAATGTGTATCCAATAGGGAGATGAATTTTACTCAACATAAAGACCTTTTTTTTATGTCTACAAAGTGTTAAAATCATCTAAAATTTCATCAGTGAAATCGAAAAGGTGTTAGAATCAACTGAACTTTTATCAAAGGATGAGTTCAGTAAAACTCGTGAAAAAAGAACATGATGAAAACGAGACCAAGTGGTAGTAGTCCTATGAAGGGAAATATAATATAAGCATCTGTGTTAAGGAACAAAACATTAAATCATAAATTTAAAACGTCAAAGAATATAACTTATAAATTTATGTAAAAGTCCACACTTATTGACGTAACACATGTTCCGTCCCTCTATTTGTTCTGACTCAACGACGTCGGACCAGTCCTCTGGGGTACTAGTTATTATTGAATGGAACATATAAGGATAACTAGGAAATTGAATCAAAGAAATAAAGGAAGAGAAGGGCTCTCCTCTTCTGTTAACACTTCAGAGGATTACTCGATTGTATCTGAGTTTTCTAGTATCCGAGTCCTCCATGTAATTCATCCCCTGAACTTCTTTTATAAATCCGTCCTTCATCAAACTGGGAATTCTTCAGAATAACGTAATAAATAACACACGACGATAATAATCGACAGTCGACAATAATTTTTGAGAAACAGAATTTATCTGAATAACTCTCAAATAGTAAAAATACACCCTGTTTTTGACTTTGATTTCCGGACCTACAAATACAGGACTACATAATTACTTTTAGTATGTGTTATTATGGGTAAACGTGTGTCTAGACACTCAACAGTATAGTACTATATTATGATAATTTTACAAATTTTTAAGTGACTCAGAGAATGTAGTTATTATTTGTAAACGATCTAAAGTATTCGACAACAGTCTACTATTGAACACAATGAACACCTTTTTGACCATCGAAACACAGTTTTTATTTAGTCTTTAAACAGTTACCCCTTAACATAAACTTTACAAAATTTAGATCTAAGTATAAAAACTTCGTAACAGAAGTCCTCTTATATACTGATAAGGGAATTAAAAAGATTCTAGTGTAAGAGATTGAAGTTTTAAGAGATGAAGTGGACAAGTAAGTAAAAGTATTAATCTTGTGACTTTTAAGATGTCTTTCGTGGGACAAAAATGTCAGTAAGACCCGACACAAACACTTACCAAATCCCTGTCTCTTAATTTAGACGTACTTTAGTAGTGTAAAGGGATCTACAGTGGCACTTTAATCATGAAAGAGGACTTTTAAAGGTACTTTAATGTTTTTAATAACGTACAAACAGAGACCTATTGAACAAACTTTTTTATTTCCTCTGACTCAGTCAGACAGAACATAGAGTTAAGGATCATATCGTTAATAAGTCCTTCGATTATGGTGTTTAACTTGTCAGCTTCTTTTCCACATATCAAATATATTCTTTTAAAATCTTCCACTCAGAAATTTGTAGATTTAGGTAACTGGTCTCTCGGGATTGAAGACAAACAAAGGTTACTTACTGTCTGGTACATTATATGTGCACAAGTAAAAACAGTCAAAGTATAAATTACCATCGTTGACAATCCATTTATTACCTTATGATATATAATAGTAATTTTGACGGATTAACTACTTAATTAATGTTATTTCCGATGAATTTTTTAAAGTAACCTTACAGAAAAGTTCATACTAAATTTCCTTTCTGAATCTAATCTACGTGTGGGGTCGGATTACAATCGTACCCTGTAGAAATTTTTTATATAAATACAAATTAACTTACTATTGAGTAAATGTGACAACATAAGTAAGGACGGTATGTAGTTGTACTGAATCGGTATCCATATGTATACAGGGGAGGGTGTAATTGGAGGGAAAGTCGAGGGGTGGGTAGGGTAGGGAGATCCAACAACGTCTCGTGACGAAAGTCGAGACATTCACTATATCGTTTACGGGTGACCGATAAAACGTAAAATATATACCATGACATATACAAAGGTACGATGAGAGAGGTAAGTAAGGTGGGAGAGGAAGGGTGACACAGGTGTTTAGACAAGGGACAACAGACATAGAGGTAACGACGGGTCGTTTACCCAAGTAACCATGGTAGAAAGATCTAAAGTATATATACACAATTATGTGTTATTATGTCTTACCCTTTCTGATCTCTAGAGAAGTTCTTTTAATCTCTATGGTTCCCTTGTAAAGTACGTTTCTACCCGAGCTATTTCCTGTCTTTACCATACCTGGATTGTCTTCGTCTTCTATAATTCTTCTCCACCGTTCTTATGTGTCTTCTTTACATGTTTTTTCTAGAAGTACTGGGTCTTTTAGTGTTACCACACTAGTGAGTAGATCTCGGTCTGTAGAACCTTACACTTCAGTTCACCCGGAATCTTTCGTAGTGATACTTGTTTCGATCACCTCCACTACCTTAAGGTCATCTCGATAAAGTTTAGGACTTTCTACTACGACACTTTCACAACGTGAGTTATGCGGTCGTGTAAACCTTTTGAGTCGTCACCGGTGTCCTGACCTTTTCCAGTCAAAAGTAAGGTTAGGGTTTCTTTCCGTTACGGTTTCTTACGAGGTTGATGGTGTGTTAACGTGAGTAGAGTGTACGATCATTTCATTACGAGTTTTAAGAGGTTCGGTCCGAAGTCGTTATACACTTGGCACTTGAAGGACTACAAGTTCGACCAAAATCTTTTCCGTCTCCTTGGTCTCTAGTTTAACGGTTGTAGGCGACCTAGTACCTTTTTTCTTCTCTCAAGGTCTTTTTGTAGATAAAGACGAAATAACTGATACGGTTTCGGAAACTGACACACCTAGTGTTATGTGACACCTTTTAAGACTTCCTCTACCCTTATGGTTGGTGGACTGGACGGAGAACTTTTTAGACATACGTCTAGTCCTTCGTTGTCAATCTTGACCTGCACCTTGTTGTCTGACCAAGGTTTATCCTTTTCCTCATACAGTTCCGACATATAACGGTGGAACGAATAAATTGAAGATACGTCTCATGTAGTACTCTTTGCGACCTGACCTTCTTTGTGTTCGACCTTAGTTCTAACGGTTCTCTTTATAGTTAGTGGAGTCTATACGTCTACTGTGGTGGGAATACCGTCTTTCACTTCTTCTTGATTTCTCGGAGAACTACTTTCACTTTCTCCTGTCACTTTATCGACCGTATTTCGAGTTGTAAGTCTTTTGCTTCTAGTACCGTAGGCCAGGGTAGTAAAGTACCCTTTATCTACTCCTTTGTCACCTTTGTCACTGTCTAAAATAAAACCCCCCGAGGTTTTAGGGACGTCTACCACTGACATCGGTAGTCTAATTTTCTACGAATAAGGAATCTTCTTTTCAATACTGGTTCGATCTATCGGTATAAGTTTTGTCTCTGTAATGAAACGGCTGATTCAAGGTGGATCAGTTCCGATACCAAAAAGGACACCAGTACATACCTACACTCTCAACCTGACACTTCTTCCGACTCGCGACTTCTTAACTACGAAAACTTGACACCACAACCTCTTCTGAGAACTCTCAGGGAACCTGACGTTCCTCTAGGTTGGTCAGGTAAGACTTCCTCTATTCGGGACCCTAAAGAAACCTTCCTTACTACGATTTCGACTTTAAGGTCATGAAACCGGTGGAACACGCTTCTCAACTGAGTAACCTTTTCTGAGACTACAACCCTCCTTAACCCCCGTCCTCCTCTTCCCCTACGGTCTCCTACTCTACCGACCTACCGTAGTGACTGAACTACCTACACTCAGACTCACTTGAGGCCCTAAACCACTACCTGTCCCTCCGGACCGTACGACGGTAATACCCTAGTGTTTCAGTCTGTGCTGACTCACTGACTTGACTTGCCTTGACTTATGTGTCATAAATAAAAAAAGAAAGACTGAAGTAAGACAAATTATCCGAGGTCCAAGTAGGTGGAGTAATCTTAACTGAGTTTACACCAGGAAAAATACCGATTCATTATAAGGTGACATGTATATTTGGTGTCGAAGAAATAGGTAAGTAGACAATTACTTGTAGATCCAACGAAGGTACGAGATCGATAATATTTATCACGACGTCACTTGTGACCCCACGTACACAGAAAAAAGTCAATACTAAAAGAGTCCTATATACGGGACAACACTTTAACGACCCAGTATACGATCTAAATAAGGATGAAAATTTTCCTTAGAGGTATGCCTGAAGGTATCACGGACACGGTCAAACGTAAGGGTGGTCGTCACTTCTCCCAAGGGAATTGAGGTGTGGGAGAGGTCGTAAATAACAAATATCTAAAAAACTATTACCGGTAATACTGGTCACACTCCACTATATAGTAACGTCAAAAATAAACGAAAAGAGATCATTACTCACTACAACTCGTAGAGAAGTACAAAAATAATCGATAGACATACAGAAGAAACCTCTTTACCGACAAATCCAGAAGACGGGTGATAAACTGGCCCAACAAACAAAAAGANTAGTTAGTGGAGTCTATACGTCTACTGTGGTGGGAATACCGTCTTTCACTTCTTCTTGATTTCTCGGAGAACTACTTTCACTTTCTCCTCTCACTTTATCGACCGTATTTCGAGTTGTAAGTCTTTTGCTTCTAGTACCGTAGGCCAGGGTAGTAAAGTACCCTTTATCTACTCCTTTGTCACCTTTGTCACTGTCTAAAATAAAACCCCCCGAGGTTTTAGGGACGTCTACCACTGACATCGGTAGTCTAATTTTCTACGAATAAGGAATCTTCTTTTCAATACTGGTTGGATCTATCGGTATAAGTTTTGTCTCTGTAATGAAACGGCTGATTCAAGGTAGATCAGTTCCGATACCAAAAAGGACACCAGTACATACCTACACTCTCAACCTGACACTTCTTCCGACTCGGGACTTCTTAACTACGAAAACTTGACACCACAACCTCTTCTGAGAACTCTCAGGGAACCTGACGTTCCTCTAGGTTGGTCAGGTAAGACTTCCTCTATTCGGGACCCTAAAGGCATCTTCCTTACTACGATTTCGACTTTAAGGTCATGAAACCGGTGGAGCACACTTCTCAACTGAGTAACCTTTTCTGAGACTACAACCCTCCTTAACCCCCGTCCTCCTCTTCCCCTACGGTCTCCTACTCTACCGACCTACCGTAGTGACTGAACTACCTACACTCAGACTCACTTGAGGCCCTAAACCACTACCTGTCCCTCCGGACCGTACGACGGTAATACCCTAGTGTTTCAGTCTGTGCTGACTCACTGACTTGACTTGCCTTGACTTATGTGTCATAAATAAAAAAAGAAAGACTGAAGTAAGACAAATTATCCGAGGTCCAAGTAGGTGGAGTAATCTTAACTGAGTTTACACCAGGAAAAATACCGATTCATTATAAGGTGACATGTATATTTGGTGTCGAAGAAATAGGTAAGTAGACAATTACTTGTAGATCCAACGAAGGTACGAGATCGATAATATTTATCACGACGTCACTTGTGACCCCACGTACACAGAAAAAAGTTAATACTAAAAGAGTCCTATATACGGGACAACACTTTAACGACCCAGTATACGATCTAAATAAGGATGAAAATTTTCCTTAGAGGTATGCCTGAAGGTATCACGGACACGGTCAAACGTAAGGGTGGTCGTCACTTCTCCCAAGGGAATTGAGGTGTGGGAGAGGTCGTAAATAACAAATATCTAAAAAACTATTACCGGTAATACTGGTCACACTCCACTATATAGTAACGTCAAAAATAAACGAAAAGAGATCATTACTCACTACAACTCGTAGAGAAGTACAAAAATAATCGATAGACATACAGAAGAAACCTCTTTACCGACAAATCCAGAAGACGGGTGATAAACTGGCCCAACAAACAAAAAGACCATAACTCAACATACTCGAAAAACATGCACAAACTTTCGTTAGGAAACAGTCCAAAACATAAACGGAATTAAAAGAGGGTAAGAATCCCAACGGAAAAGTAGAACAAATATTAAAGGAAACGACACATTTCCGAAAATTCAAATTAATTTAGGGTCAACAATTAAAAACAAAAATAAACGTAATTCTATCCTCCAACAAGTATCTCCTAGAGTGACACTTAATCCAGTATCTCACAAGACGCATACAAAAGGAGATTCTTAAAATATCATAGATCAGAATGTAAATCCAGAAGTTAGGTAAAACTCAAGTAGAAATACATATCACAATCTTTCACAAGATTAAAGTAAGAAAACGTACATCGACACGTCAAAGGGGTCCTGGTGAATAACTCCTCTGATAGAAAAGATGTTACATATAAAAACGGATGAAACAGTTTATATTCCACAGATATCCACATACTCAAATAGAGACCCGAAAATGAGAACAAAGTAACTAGATATAAAGACAAAAACACGGTTATAGTATGACAGAATGGACATCGAAAAATCATATTAGACTTCAGTCCTTCCAACTAAGGAAGTCGAGTTAAAAAGAGAGTTCTAACGAAACCGATAAGTCCCAGAAACACGAAGGTATGTTTAACACTACAAAAAACAAAACAAAACAACAACAAGATAGAGACATTTGTTACGGTAACTATTCAACTATCCCTAACGTAACTTAGACATGTAACGGAAACCATCTTATCAGTAAAAGTGTTATAACTAAGAAAGTTATGTTCTTGTACTTTATAGACAGGTAGACAAGTACAGACAAATAAAGAAAGTAGTCACCGAATATCAAAAGACATATTTCGAGAACACAGAGGAATCCATCCAAATAAGAACCCATAAAATAAGAAAAACAAAATTACCATTTACCCTAACTCAGTAGTTAAAGGAAAGACGAAAAAGTAACAATAAAATATCCTTACGTTCACTAAAGACACATAACTAAAATATGGGACTCTGAACTGAATTAAGTAACTAATCGTGATCATTAAAAGACTATGATTAAAATTTTAAAAGCTACATTTCATAGTACAACAGATGTTTGTCGCTTTCAAAACGAAGAAAATGTCAGACGACGACGACGATTCAATGAAGTCAGCACAGGTTGAGACACACTAGGGTATCTGTCGTCGGGTGGTCCGAGGGAGTAGGGACCCTAAGAGGTCCGTTCTTGTGACCTCACCGAACGGTAAAGGAAGAGGTTACATACTTTCACTTTTCACTTTCCTTCAGCGAGTCAGCACAGATTGAGAAGCGTTGGTGTACCTGACGTCGGGTGGTCCGAGGAGGCAGGTACCCTAAAAGGTCCGTTCTCATGACCTCACCCCACGGTAGTGGATAAATGTCAGACCTAAGGAAATAAAGAAAAAGAAGAGACTAACGACACCGATCCCGTAGAAATTCATATTTAAAAAGGAAGTATACAACTCCAATATGTAGGAGTGTGAAAATAAAAATAAATAGAAATTTTTTTAAATAAGTAAATAAATACCGACATGACACAAAAACAATGTCTCGTACTCGAACAGTAATACCACCGAAGAGAACAACGTCTCGTGTCCGAAATCCAAGTACTCGAAGTCATCAACGTCACATACCCGAATCAACGAGACGTCGTACTCCATAGGAGGACCTGGTCCCTGATTTGGGTACATGGGACGTAACCGTCCACCTAAGAATCGGTCATTTGGTGGTCTCCTCAGGGTAAGTAGTGTAAACCTGAACACTGGACATAACAGGGAGAAGTGTTAATACCGAAGGACAAAATGACTGTGGCGTGAACCATACACTAAACGGACCCGGTTACTGTACACTCATTTCCCCGAAACACGGTTGGAAACTTATACAGAGAATCTCGGTAACATACCGAAACGGTATCACAAGAAAGGAAGACAGTATTCTGGTTTAAGAGATCGATCCCCGACGAAGAAGTAAGGTCTGACGTACTCAGGGTGTCAAACCTCCTTTCTTCGATGTGTCGACAGTTAGGTGTTACTAAAACACTATACCTCACTCTTAGGAAATGAGAAAAATCCGTTTGTGTAACTCTTACCCTTAAAAAACGAAGTCATTTTGAACGGACTTTAACTAATTATGTCACTCTTCCAGTTTACATTTTAATAAAGTTGAACTACTTAATCTTCCAATAAGTGACTATAAATAAAAGAGTAAAAAACTTATTTTCATTTTCTTTACAATAGTACGATAAGTGGGAGTGAGAACTCTTCCTCACTATACACACTTTTCTCCTCTTGGTCCCTCCACACTATGGACCTTTGGTTCTCTTTTTTGGAAAGATTTTCTTGTTTCATATTGTCACAGTATAATACTACTTATAACTCATTGTTCATGACTTATTGTAAACCCAAACTTTTGTACTCTTAGAAACCTCAACTTTTGTCACCAAAGTCACATAAACACGTACATTTTAGGACTATGTCTCTCTGAATTCTTTCTGTAATTCCTTCCTTAAAACAACAACAAATCAGTGATTCAACACGGGTTGAGAAACACTGGGGTACCCTGATATCACTGGTGGAAGAGAAGGGTACGCTGAAGGGTCCGTTCTTATGGTCCCATTCAACGGTAGAGGACGAGGTCCCCTAGAAGGGTTGGTTCTCTAACTCGGATACAAATATAGAGGACGTAACCATCCACCTAAGAACTGACGACTCGGGGGTCCCTCGGAACCTTTAATAAAAAGACGTCAAACCTCATGAGTCATGGGACTTATTTGTATAAGGACTTTTGTCGTTAGAGCCATTGTATTTGTTGTTTATCATTATTTGTTTATTTATTTAAACCTTCTTTTAAGAATCACTTCCTTTACTTCTTGGGAGTTTTCCGTTTCTGTTGTACTGACAACCTTAGACATTTCTATTCTCACGCGAGTTCGGTGAGAACTTGAACATCTAAGGAGGAATTGAGACCACTATTTCCCTCGACTAAAACTATCGGTGTTTAATCTGTCCCCAGTCCCTTGATTAGGATCTTTGACGGGTTCATCTTTTGGATTAACTTCTGTGTCCTTATTTTGACTTTAGGGTCTAACTATGTTTGAGTTTATTCTCTTTAGATTTTTATTGAAATGGGGGGTTTTACCTTTTATTTTGAACTGATAAATTCGAACTACGATGTACCCCTACCACACCCTCCCTAAAACGAAACTTATGAACTTTCGTTAAAGAAATAAAGTGAGCTCTAAACATGGATTGACTACTTTTGTTTTTTGTTTGTTTGTTTGTTTTTTGACATTAGATTTCATAAAAATTTTTGTTAGGGTTTATACAAAACGAAAGTCTTCGGACCGTTCGTTTTCGTATCGTAGAGACCTCCTTACGTAAAAGTTATGTGTTGAATTTTATGATTGGATTTCATGTTCTTTTACTTTGGTCTCTATTCTTAGTGTTTTATACTCTCCTTGGATCTGAGATCCTGATCTCGATTGTTTTCGGTAACTGTTGACTTTATTTAGATATTTCGTAAATTCATAACGTTATAGTAATATTTAAGTTATAAAGTTTCTCTTTTAGGTTTCAGTCTTTTCCTTCTATATTTTTGAATTTTACCATACCCACCTAATTTGTGGTTTTACTGTGTCCATTCCTTTCTTAATCACTCGAATACTTTAAGTCTCCCTCCTTAACGTTTAACGTGTCTTTCTATTGACTATTTTTTATACTTCGTCTCCAATCTTCTGTGACTTTAATCTTACTCATACAGATTATATATATATTAGTTACTTCTTATCCGCTTAGTATACTCCCTGTTTAAGTTTCACTCGTAACTATCGGTTCTGTTGTTTTGGTCTGAGTCCTCTGGGTGATCTAAATTTATAAGGTGTGTTCTATTTATTTTCCTATCAGTCAGTCTAGGTTTGTATAGTATCTGGATCTTGTGGTTCGTATTATAATTCAAACATCTTCAGTCTCTACTTAATTTATTTTTCTTTTTTTGTTTTGTGGACAAACCAAAAAATTCTATTCGTTTGACCGTTGGGCTGATGAGTGTCGTCGTCTGACAATTTAGTATAAAAGACACACGACTATTTTTTTATCAAGTTGAAGTTTAATATATCGTTCGTTTCAATATAAAACTCTTAATACCAAATTTTAGTTCTGTTAAAGTCTATTTGTCTTCTTCTTCCGTAGATTACGATCTTTTTGAATGTGGTTTTAAAGAAGGATATCTTTATATAAAGTTCTTCCTAAAACTAAATTAAACCTTCCCGACTCTTCATTCTTATTTACTACGTGTGTCCTTTACCAATTATAAACAATATGTATTTGGAACGTACTTCTTGTTTCAAATTGTGAATGTTACAATATACCCTTCTTTTCATATTGATTTTACGACTCTTTTGTAATGTAACATTCAACCCTTCTACCACTTTCTCACCAAACAGAAGAACATAACGAACTCTCTTAGTGTCATGACTTTTTATATTGAAAAGACAATTTGTACTAGGTATTAGTGATTTAATTATCTTTAAGTTACAGAAGTTTTACTTCTTCTTTTTTTATTTTACTTTTAATAATTTATGTAGTTTTATTTATCTCCTGTCCTCTGAAGGGTCCACCACAATCACCCTTTCTTTGACGGACGGTTACGTCCTCTGTGTTCTACACCCAAACTAGGGACCCAGTCTTTCCAGGTGATCTTATCCTTCACGTTGAGTGAAGTCATAAAAACGGACCTTTTAAGGTACCCGTCTCCTCTGATCACCCGGTGTCAGGTACCCTAACGTTTCTCAGTCTGTACTGACTCGTGTAAGATAGTTTCTTTATGATCTTTTAAAAAATTTGTCTCCTCCTTCTTTTCTTCTTCCTTGGTCTTTTTCTCATGTCTTTTACTATCCTAACAGAATTCATATAGTTATTAGTGTGTTTTAACGTTAATCTACTGTTCCTAACATCTATCCTAAATTTTTAAGTCAATATCAGATAGAATTTCTCTGATTCTTTTTATATTCTCAAAAGGTCAAAAGTCAAGTCGTGCATTCCTCGAATCTTCAACAGTGAGACAGGATTACTTATTTATCTACTTGTTTGATTTTTTTAGTTTAAGGTTCTTCACTCCAACATCCCGTTTGGTAACGGTGATTTAGACTCTCTGTCTGCCTTTGTTCTGAACGACCTCGGATTTAAGAGTTCGTCTTAAGAGGTGTCCTTGGTCATGACCCTATCCTTTTAGACTTTTATTACTTGTTCAACAGTTCCTAGTCCCATTTTTTGAGTCTCTCCATTTTTGTGACACCCGTGGGGGTTAGCACCCCCACCCTCCACCACCCCTAACTGATATATGGGAACACTCAAAATGAAGGTCCTTGATATGATCCAAGGGTATCACTTATGACGTCTCTTTTTCTTGGGAGTATGAAGGTCGTCGTCTCCTCTCCCTGGCATAACTTTCTCAGGTCTCGTTGGACGGAGGAAGCGTTTTTGAAGGAAGTCTTCTTTGACAAATTCTCGGATCTGATATAATAGTCTCAGTTGGAGTAGATCACCTTCCCTTTACGGGTTAAGGACGAATGAGACAGGAAGGTAAACTCCTTCCCTTCATTCCTTGAAGTCGGGTGACATTGAAAGGTACACCCCCTCCGGGTGCTATCCGTATAATGGGGTGTGTTACTGTCCCTTTTAGACTCTTCGTTAACACGTCCAGTGTCGAGTCTTCGTGTTCAAGTGATTTTTTGATTCTAAATTGATATGGTAATGTCATGAGAACGGACCTTTTGGGGTACCTACCTCCTCGGACCATCCGATGTCAGGTCCCCCAACGATTCTCAGCCTGTGCTGACTCGCTGAAGGGAAAGTGAAAAGTGAAAGTACGTAACCTCTCCCTTTACCGTTGTGTAAGGTCACAAGAACCGACCTCTTAGGGCCCCTGCCCCTCTCGGACCACCCGAAGGGAGATACCCCAGCGTGTCTCAGCCTGTGCTGACTTCGCTAAATCGTCGTCGTCGTCTCTTACGAACGGGAGTAGGACGTGAATGGTGATACAAACAATAACTACCAATCAGTGATTTAACACAGACTGATAAACACTGGGATACCTGGTATCGGGCGGTCCGAGGAGACAGGTACCCTAAAAGGTCCGTTCTTATGACCTCACCCAACAGTAAAGGAAGAGGTCTCCTATAAGAACTGGGTCCCTAGTTTCGACGTAAAAGACGAACCATCCGCATGAGAAATAGTGACTCGGTGGACCCTTCGGGAGGTACAATGATTTCGGAACAAACAGAACCGAGGGAAATGGGTCGTATAATACAGACTGAGAGTTCTTTTTTTACTGTTCCGTATGTATGGCATCCAGTTTCGTGTCAAACTTTCCTGTTTCGTAATCTTCGTCTGAGTCTATTCTGTCCCTCCAATCTTAGTGGTCTTTCACTTAAATTTGTTGATGCCAATAATACGATCCCGGAGATTA
The DNA here is from genome assembly GCA_006410555.1 of Capra ibex. Lineage (NCBI taxonomy): Eukaryota > Metazoa > Chordata > Mammalia > Artiodactyla > Bovidae > Capra > Capra ibex. The sequence continues at coordinate 6,550,645 of SJYO01012347.1, read as the reverse complement.
TCTATTTTCTCTATCGTATGTTCTCGTCTTCCCCTGGCATCGTCTCTCAACCTTTAAGATTCTTTATTATTTATTAAGGTCTCAAAAACTGTGTGATTGTCTTTACTTCCTACAGAAGCTACCTGAGGAATCATCTCATCTGTGTCAACACCCTTTTTTTAACACTTGAACTCCTATACAATTATCTTTGAAGATTAAGACTTTCCGTTTTTCTTTTTTTTTTATGATTTTTGTATATTTATTGAATGTGTTCTTGACACCCTGTTGACGTTTTCCGTATTGTCTCCATTTTATCCTTCTGGTCTTCCCCTTATTTCTGTTCTTTTCGTCTATATAAACTTTGTAGTTACTGACTCTTAAAGGGATTTAATTACAGTCTGTAGTTTGTCATCTAGGTCCTATTCATTATTCTGTTTACATCCTATTTATGTTTTTTCTAGATATGGATCCATACTGTTTGATGTCTTTTAGTTTCCACTTACTTTTTAGAAATTTCTTCGGTCTCCTCTTTTTTACATAAATATTTCCCCGTTTCTACACTGAATATACACTGAATAAAAGTTTTTAATGTGTTCGTTCCTTTCATATTACTCTACAAATTACACAACTCTCTAATTTCTTAATTTTATAAGAGATGGGACACTTTAACAAGAAGTTGTCACTCCTTATATCACATGTGGTTAATATAGAGTGATTTTTTACACTTCCCCTTCATGTCTGAAAGTGTCTTTTTATCTTAAACTCCCCTAAACACCGATCATCGTCTCCTGTTTTTTATCCTTAATTCTTACTCCTGTTGTTTATTTCCGTTATTACTTATACCATCTATAATTAGGTTGATCCTAGTTGTTAGTGAATTCACAGTCACCAGATGATGTGGCTAATTTTATGTCAAGTTTTGGGGGACGCGAAGATAACGTCCCCTGTATCTAAACTAGGGACCAACCCCTTGATTCTATTGTGTACGACGTGTAGGGTCAGTTTTTTATCTTTTTGTTAATTAATATATTAACATATTATACATTATAGTACATTAATTGTATAATATACAATAGGTATTCTTTCAATTAAATTCGTATTGATAGTTAAGTCAAGTCAGGAAGTCAACACAGGTTGAGAAACGTTGGGGTACCTGACGTCGTACGGTCCGAAGGGACAGGTAGTGGTTGAGGGTCTCGACCGAGTTTGAGTAAGGTAGTTCAGTCACTACGGTGGGTTGGTAGAGTAGGAGGCAACAGAGGAAGAGAAGGACGGAAGCTAGAAGGGGGTAGTAGTCCCGTAAAAGGACACTCAGTCAAGAAATATAGTACACCTGCTTCAAAACCTCAAAGTCGAAGTCATAGTCAGGAAGGTTACTGACCAAACTAGATGAACGACACGCTCTCAGAAGAGGTTGTGGTGTCGACGTTTCGTAGTTAAGAAACCGCGAGTCAAAAGCAATACCAGGTTGAGAGTGTGGGTATGTATCGATATATAGGTCTATATATATATATATATATAGAAACTGATATACTTGGAAACAGTCGTTTCATTGCAGAGACGAAAAATCATACGACGGATCCAAACAGTATCGAACAGTAATTCTAGAAAAAACACATCAAGACACATAAAAACGGTGGAGAAGAATTATAGAAGACGAAGACAATCCAGGTATGGTAAAGACAAGAAATAACACGGGTAGAAACGTACTTTACAAGGGAACTATAGAGATTATAAAAACTTCTCTAGAGATCAGAAAGGGCAAGATAACAAAAGGAGATAAAGAAACGTAACTAGTGAATCTTTCCGAAAGTATATAGAGGAACGACAAGAAACCTTGAGACGTAAGTCTACCTATATAGAAAGAAAAAGAGGAAATGGACAGTGGAGAGAAGAAAAGAGTCGATAAACATTCCTGAGGAGTCTGTTAGTAAAACGGAAAAACGTAAAAAAGAAGAACCTCTACCAAAAGGTAGAAAGAGATGTTACAATTCTTGGAGGTAGATATTAAGAAGTCCGTGAGACAGTTAGACTAGATTAGGGTTTGTATTGATATGTATATCCATATTAATTTCCCTATATTTTTATATATGACATAATTGTGATTGGTTTTCTTTTACATTCATCGATATAATTAAAGTCCTTTTCTTCTAAGTCTCGTTCCTTTAAATAGTCCTACCTTACCCCGGAATATATTGTTACTTTCCAAAGTTAAGAAGTTCTTCTATACACACACAAATCAACGAGTCAGTACAGGGCTGAGAAACGATGGGACGTCTGATATCGGGCGATCCGAAGAGACACGTACCCTAAAAGGTCCGTTCTTATGTCCTCACCCAACGGTAAAGGAAGAGGTCACCTAGAAGGACTGGGTCCCTAACTTATGTGTAGAGAATGTCGAAGACGTAACCGTCTGTACAAGAAATTGTGATCGAGGTAGACCTGTCAGTATTGTTAGAAATTATACGTACAAGGATTATCGTCTCCCAGTTTTGTACATTCCCTTGTTGTAACATTTAGTTGACATGAAAATCTTTCACAAAATATTTGTATCGGTGTTTCTTTTGTTGTAGTTTAAATTTTGTTTTTCACACTCCGTTTTAGACTTTCTTAATATTCCTCTTTATCTACTTTGTGATAATGTCAACCCCCAAGATTGTAAAGAGATAGTCTTTACCCGTCTAAATCGTCCGTCTTTTAATCATTCCCAATCATTAACTGGAGTCATTAACTAGACTCATTAATCATTAACTAGAGTCATCGTGGCAGTTAGTTGAGCTAACTAACTATAGATAAATCATGAAGTTGTCGTCTTCTTATATGTAAGAAAACTTCGAGTGTACTGTGTAAGTAGTATTATTTATTGTAAGACCCAGTATTTTGTATGGAATTGTTCAAATTTTTAATATGACACCGACGGAAATCTTGTGTCATCTTAACCTGACTCATTGTCTTGCTATCGAACTTTTTAGGGGTTTATACACCTCTAATTTGTCGTATTGAGAATTATTATGTATCCAGTTTTTTTCAAAATTTTCAACTTTCAAAATTTTATAATTATGACTTTCTTTTATTTTTGTGTCGAATAATTTAAACACCTAACGTCATTTTCTTCACGATTCTCCCTTTAGATGTCGGAACTTACGTATCTTCTTTTTAGATTTTAGTTCTTGAATTTAAAGGTGGAATCGTTTGATGTTTTGTTTATCATTTAATTTATGTTCCATTCGTCTCTTTTTATTATTTTTGATATTATGATTAACTTCTGTTGTTTTTCTTTTTAGTGATCTCCTTTGGGTTTTTTAGTTTCCTATGAAAAAAATTCATCTTTTAATCATGTTAACTTTTGGATATCAGTCCGATTCACTTTTTTGTGATTAATTATTATGGTTTTTACTTTCACCCAGACCGATTACCAGACAGTTAAAATAAATAGGAAAGTTTCTTGGTCGAAAACCGAAACAACTAAAAACGATACCAGAGAAAACAAAGAAAACGTAAATAAAGACGGGATTAAAAATTCTAAAGAAAGGAAGATGATTGAGACCCCAAGAGGTTGAGAAGGAAAAGATCAACGAAATCAACATCTCAATCCAATAAATACACTGAAAAAAGAACAAAGAACTCCATACGGACATAACGATACTTGAAAGGAGAATCGTGACGAAAATATCACAGGGTGTCCAAAACCCAACAACACAAAAGTAAAAGTAATCAAAGATACGTATAAAACTAAAGAAAAAACTAAAGAAGACACTAAACAACCAATAAGTCTTCACACAACAAGTTGGAGGTATACAACCTTAAAAATTATCAAAAAGAGGACATTAACTCTAGATTAGAATTACGTAATACCAGTCTTTTCTACGAACCTTACTAAAGCTAAAAAAACTTAAATAGTTCAAATCTAAATACCGGGTCCTACACTAGATAGGACCTCTTCCAAGGTACTCGTGAACTTTTTTTCCACTTTAAGTAACAAAACCCCACTTTACAGGATATCTATAGTTAATCCAGATTGACTAGATTACATAGTAAATTTCAAACGCAAAGAAACAATTAAAAGACAAATCAACTAGACAGGTATCCACACTCACCCCATAATTTCAGAGGGTGATAATAACACAATAACAACTAAAGGGGAAAGTATGAACAATCGTAAACAGAATGTATAACACCACGAGGATATAACCCCCGTATATATAAATATTAACAATATAGAAGAAGAACCTAACTAGGAAACTAGTAATACATCACAGGAAGAAACAGAGAAAAGTGTCGGAAACGAAATTTCAGATAAAATAGCCTATACTCATATCGATGTGGACGAAAGAAACCCCTCCCTCCACCCTCCCGCCAAGTACAAACCCTTACGTACATTCTTAATTTCTAAAATTTTAAAATTTTTTAATTTTTCTTTTCTTTATCTAGTATTTTTTTTTATTTTTATTTTTATTTTTATTTTACTTTCACCCTTGTAATGACGTGTATGATACCTGTAATTTTCTTATTACGGTCTTATTATACTTGTTGTAATACTATATATATACAATTATATCTCCTTTACCTGGCTTAGGTGACTTTTTGTATTAGAGAGTTTTGAGTGTATTCTTCTTATTCGTTAATCTTCCTGTATAGACAATCTCTTTAAACTTGACTATAGTTACTGAAAGGTTTTGTTTCGTGCTCCGGGTCTACCTAAGTGACCACTTTAGAGGGTGTACGAATTTCTTGTTTAATATAGTCAAAAGATGTGAGAGAAGGTCCTCTATTTTCGTTTTCCTTATGAAGGATTGAGTAAGATTCCGGTCGTAATGGGACTATTGTCTTTGGTCTTTATCTGGAACGTTCTTTCGATGTCTGGTTCTATATAGTGTTTGAATCTACGGTTTTTTAATAGTTGTTTCAAAATCATTATAAATATTTGTTGAGATACTGGTGTCTAAACTATTAGATCTACTTTACTTAGTTGAGGATCCTTCTGTCTTAGATGGTTTTAAGTCTGTTCTTCTTTGTTAAACTTATCTGAATATAGACAGATTTATTCCTATAAAGTCAAATTTTAGTGTTCAATGTTTACAAAGAAATGGTATGGTATAACTTTCAAATAAAGTCGTTCGACGCGTAAATGGAGATTGAGGTAAACCAAATTCCATCTCCATCTTAGTACTTTGACTTCAAGATTACCCTTCTTTACTGTTCATCTATCTTTGTCGAGACCTCTAATCGATAGTCGATAGGGTTCGTAATTAAGTAGTGGTCTACCTAAAAATTTTTCACAAGTTCACTTACGAAAGTAGAATCTTCATATATACGAAGGTATTTCTTTTTTTTTAGTTTCTGTCAACTGTTAAAACGTCCGGTGGTGTTAACACGTCAAAACCATTGGAAACAATAAATATTTCCTCTTTTGTTTTTAGAGGTGTCGACACCAACATAGGGACCTGAAAACAGGGACCATAACACGATATGAGTTTCTCTCGACTTTCCCCGACTCGTTGATCCGGTTCACAGATAATTATCTTTTCTTTACTCTCTGTGACGGGATTTAGGGTTTAGATACCCTGAACGGACAAGTGTACACAAGAAGTGTAAAACGAATACAGAACTGATATCATACAATTTTTCTCGAAAAATGAATAGACAATAGGTTATCTCACTTTTGAGTGACTCCCGTCATTGATACTACAATCGTAACTTAGAGACCTTATATGTCCCGTAAAAGAGTAGACCTTGATACTACCATTGTATAGTACACTAATATAGATATAGATAAATATGTAGTGTATGTATAGATAATTATCGTATAGGAATATATAGTAAAGAATGTTCTCCTTTAATTCTGAATCCTTCCACTTAGTTGAACGGGTTACAGTTATGTGTGAAACATTCGTCACCTAAGTCCTAAACTTACACCATAAAATTAATGTCTGGGACATGAGAATTAGTAATATATTTTGAAGTCTCATTTGAGAAAAAAAAAAAGTCTCATTTGAAAAGTATTCATAATAACTTTCACCTAATTAGATTAATTCTCTTATTTGTACATGAAGTTTTAATATTAAGTTGTACAATTTATTATATTTTAGTCATTTATACATACGACATATAAAATTATGATAAATATATAACATATGTGAATTTCATCAATTTCTTTAAAGTGTCTTGTTTTTACAAAACTTCATTTTATAGATGATAAAAATTCTTTGAGAAAATCAAGTTTACTTAATATTCTTTAAAATAGAAGAAGTCTCAGTAGAGAAACGAAAAATAGGACAAAATGGTTAATTAAATCGATTCTTAAGTATTTTATGTCACATGACGTAAGAATTATTTGTAAATTATGATCAAGATAAAAGTAAAGAGATATATAGAAGTCCCCGAAGGGTATATCGAGTCATTATTTCTTAGACGGACGGTTACGTCCTCTGTACCCAAACTAGGGACCCAGCCTTTCTAGGGGACCTCTTTCTTTATCGTTGGGTGAGGTCATAAGAACGGACCCTTTAGGGTACCTGTCTCCCCGGACCGTCCGATGTCAAGTACCCCAACGTTTTCTCAGTCTGTACTGAATCGTTAATTTGCTGTTATTGTTTATGTAGAGGTCCACATGAGAACAACATTTTCCTTTTTTTTTCTTTCTTACTTTGGGTCTTTTGAAGAAACTAAAGACTTACTTGATAAGACCAGGAAATATAGTGAACTATTTAAGGGGTAAGAACTTACTTGCAAACAAAATTGACCCTACTTTGATTCCTTAAACTACGGTGACTATGTATGAAATTAAAAAGTTCTATATTTTTATTAGACTATCTTATTACCTTAAAACATACAAATCGATTCTTTGTTAATTAAAATTTCTTTGTAAAAGGTTTAATAGAAAAACATTTTATTATAGAAATATTACGTTGATTTAAATGACTAAAATTAAAATTTTTCCGTAATAGTCCAAGAAATTAAGTCAAAAATTAAAGAGACTATCAGAGATTACAAGTAGAACGGAATAGACGATGGGGGATGAAGAAGATGATTGAACCTTAATTTTATACCTTATTGTAAATTCGTAGATTAAATTCTTTTGTCAGTTTACCATTTTACTTTGTTATAGAGTTTTTGTAAGAAAAATCGGTCTATATCAAAAAGTCACAAATTCACGAGAAGATGTACCTCTTTATAAATATGTCCAAAACACATAACAATATAGTAACTTTATGTACTAAATTTAAAAAGGATTCTAAAGTGTGACGAGGGACAGGTTAAATAAAATTCTACTATAGTATTCTCCGTAGTCAAGTCAAGTCAACGAGTCAACACAGGTTGAGAAACGTTGGGGCACGTAATGTCTTGCGGTCTGGAAGGACAGGTAGTGGTAGAGGGCCTCAAGTGAGTCTGAGTGTAGGTAGCTCAGTCACTACGGTAGGTCGGTAGAGTAGGAGATAGCAGGGGAAGAGGAGGACGGGGGTTAGGGAGGGTCGTAGTCTCAGAAGAGGTCACTCAGTTGAGAAACGTACTCCACCGGTATCATGACCTCAAAGTCGAAATCGTAGTAAGGAAGGTTTCTTTAGGGTCCCGACTAGAGGAAGTCTTACCTGACCAACCTAGAGAAACGTCAGGTTCCCTGAGAGTTCTCAGAAGAGGTTGTGGTGTCAAGTTTGCGTAGTTAAGAAGTCACGAGTCGGAAGGAGTGTCAGGTTGAGAGTGTAGGTATATACTGGTGTCCTTTTTGGTATCGGAACTGATCTACCTGGAATCAGCCGTTTCATTACAGAGACGAAAACTTATACGATAGATCCAACCAGTATTGAAAAGAAGGTTCCTCATTCGCAGAAAATTAAAGTACCGACGTTAGTAGTAGACGTCACTAAAACCTCGGATTTTTTTATTTCAGACTGTGACAAAGGTGACAAGGGGGTAGATAAAGGGTACTTCACTACACTGACCTACAGTACTAAAGCAAAAGACTTACAACTCGAAATTCGGTTGAAAAAGTGAGAGGAGAAAGTGCAAGTAGTTCTCCGAAAAAACAAAGAGAATTGAAAGACGGAATTCCCACCACAGTAGACGTACAGACTCCAATAACTATAAAGAGGTTATTAAACAAAAACTTTGTCTCTAAAAGTTAATTTCGTATTAAAGATTATTAGGATCACGAATCTAGAACCAAAGACCATGGTCAGAGGTTTTTACCATAATCTATAAGAACCTATACCGAAGGGAGTACCGAGTCTCCAATTTCGTAGACGGACCTTACTCCCTCTGGGCCCAAGCTAGGGACCCAGTCCTTCTAGGGGACCTCTTCCTTTACCGTTGGGTAAGGTCGTGAGAACGGACCTCTTAGGGTACCTCCCTCCTCGGACCATCCGATGTCAGGTACCCCAGCGTTTCTCAGTCTGTGCTGACTCGCTACTTGAGTGAGTAGGAACCTATATTCAAACTAAGATCCTTACTATATCCTTTATATATTTTACTAGGACTTTGTAGAAACATCACAATCTTACATCCCTTCACACGGGGTGAGGGACGTTTTTGGTGTTTTAGACGTCACTGTCTTCATACAGTTTTAGTGTATCTTTAAGTTTTGTGAAGGCGATCGGTTTCGACTTTATTACACTCGTTTTTTATATCAATTAAATATTGACTTTAATATTTTATTTATATATACTTAGACATACCTGTATTTATTTACTAACTTATATACACCTCTTGTCTTTTTGGACGTTCCGTCTTATAAAGGAGTATTAATAATATCTATGAATCGGGAGATACTCCACTTCGAATTGAGGGGTGGGTGAATAATACCTTACATGTAACCCTGAAGGAAGGTTTTTTATGTAACATCTTCCCTCTCCCACCACCTTTACTGAAGTATCACCTCTTTTGATTGTTGGTGATAGAATTCAGTCTACTAATTCTAATTATAGTTCTCGTTTTCAGGATTCCTCATTTTCTTTACAAATTCTTTCTCCGATCAAAGTAAAGTATCACACAACTGGAATAGGTGAGTTATAACTAATTACATTTTATTCATAATTAAAGAGATTCTATGTGTAACAAAATCTCCGACACACGTTCACACACACGTATATATACTTCAAATACTTTTGTGTCTGAATCGTAAATCTTTCCGTAAATCTTTTATTAACTTCTCTTCAAAGAATAGGTTGTTGGGTAATAATCGACTACGGCTTTTCCATGACGACTTGTTCACTCTTAAGTATCGAAAGTACCAAACATTCAATGTCTAGATCTACCAAGTGTTCCTACAACTGTGGACGTAATTGTGTATTTTACTGATTGTCACCAAGACGAACTAGGCACTATCACTTGACTTACGTCGTCGTATCAACGGCCACACTAACATCTGGAAAATGGTTTTCTTACCTCTCAAATCGTGGTACAATAGAAAGAACAAATTCGAGACTAAGTATTAAACCAGTACAAACAATACCTTCTCCTTTACCTTCAATCAGCGAGTCAGTACAAACTGAGAAACTCTAGGGTACTTGACATTGGTGGTCTGAAGGGACAGGTACCTTAAGAGGTCCGTCCTTATGACTTCACCTATCGGTAAAGGAAGAGGTCCTCTAGAAGGACTGGGTCACTAGCTTGGATGTAGAAGACGTAAAGTCCGTCTAAGAAATGGTAGACTCGGTGACTGGTATTTTACTTTTCAAAAGGTAGAAACAAACTTAAAAGTATTACCGAATAATGAGACTGCAATTCTCTAATAAATTTTTGACTAGAGAATGACGAAGGTTAGTCTGATCAAAAACTTGATAGAAGAACGTAGTCTTAAAGAAAAGGTGATACAACCCCTGTCACTATATCCGGTTGTGAAATCGTTAAGTCCACCCTTTCATTTGAATTCTCCGAGGTGGCATCAATCCCGTACCTACGGTACTTCGTGTCGGGAAAGAAATGACACAGTCTGTAACGACGCTAACACGAATTGGATTTTCACTTTGATAAACTTAATACTATTTTCTTTTTCAACACCAAGTACCCTCTACCACCTATTACTATTACTCGGTTCCGAACATCGGACAGACACGACGGACGGACTAAACAGGACTACCCGAAAGAGAAGATACGGACCACGTAATCGTAATCATAAACTGTCGTTGGGGTAATCGAGAGTGAAAACGTTTCTCGGTCCCGGTCCTTTGGTCGGGGTAAAGAACACAAAAACCCTAACACACTGTCATTCGTTGAGGAAGGAAGAATCCCTCAATGTCAAACACAAGGACTTCTGTTAGTTTACTCTTCTGTGTTTGTAGAAGCGAACTTTTATTCTTAAAAACCCTTTTTTTTTTCATGGTAATAATTTGAGTCGTACCCTCTGTTATACTTGGTCCTAGAAGTAGTTAGTCTAATTGATGAAAGGTGTTACTTTTGTCTGCTCCGTGTCACACTCCGACTCGTCTATAAATAGTTTTCGGTATAATTATTGGTGAAAGTCGAAAAAGGACTGTCAAAGTAGTCTCCAAGGTACAAATTGTAAACTCTTAGTATACAAAAACAGTCCTACTCCGACGATTCTCGTAGTTAATTAATTAAGGAAACTTCATGTCAAGTCTTTCCATTATTTTCATTGTCAGGGATTCCGGTGTTGGTCATTGCCATTCGTTGTAAGACCTCGATCTGTTAATAAAAAATGAAGACTCTCTTTGATTTTCTCTTTACAGAAGAACTCTGGTGGATTCTCATTTAAGTTCATATAAAAACGTTTCACCGTTACTCTATGCATACGTAAACATTTGTAGATCTGTATTTATGTGTAAGTCATACTTATCAACGATGATTCGACTCTATAAGGAGTAACTGTTCGATCATATGTCAAAACGTGTGTCTACGTTTTTCTTACCGGAGAAATTAAACGAAATAGATTTACCCGACATTTATCCCGTTTTAATTTGAACCTTCTTATTACTCCTCACAAAATATAATAATTCTAATAGTTGACATGAAATGACGAACTCTTTTAATTAAACGACCCAATTTTTTATTTTAGAGTCGTGTACTTTTAATTGTGAAGTTCATTACGTTGAGTCTCACGGTTTCTTTAAACATAGAACAGTGTAGGTCTACATCCGATGTATATAAATCCCTATATAAGACGGTAAAAGTGAGATACGTCCCGTGTAGTTTCCGTACCGATTACATCAAGAGTAAAGTTACTACATTATGGTCAGTAACCGTTAGTTGGTCTAGTGACATTAGAACCTCTCTGAGACACATACACTCCACGGTTCAGTTTCACGTTTTTTTTTTTTTTTTATCCCGTCCACACACACCGTACCCAAGTAGAGTGCACCCTATAACGACGTCAGACCTCCACATAAAGGATACTTATTAAATCTTACTCGAGAGAGAGAGAGAGCTTCGAAGTGTAATGGGGCAGACGAATGACACCAGGTTAGAACACTGTTTTTAGACAAAGTATTCAAGGACGTACTCCACCAGGTAAAACATTTTGTGAGTCTGATTTTTTGTATCCCCGATTACCCTTCACCGTAAGGAATCCCCTTCCCTTCGATCAGACCCTCAATCCTCTGACAGAATTCACTATATCAATTCCTTAGAAGAAGGAAGGTAGAGGATACCCACTGTTGTGAGTCAATAAAACGAGGACAGAAGCGTCAAACCTACCACTTTGAGGAAGAACGACAACACCATACCCAGCCATATAAAGTGAAAGCGAAGGGAAAGGAACGGAAGGAATAAGAATAAGGCCCCCTTCGATAAGAAAGAAGTTTAACTAACCTGGATTTTGTATCCTCTATAGATTCGAATTAACTAAATATGAGTTAGAGGGCCATATCCTGATAATCGTCAAAACGCCGGAGTAATAGGAAAAAAAAACAGTCGACCCTAAAGTCTCCAGGGACTTTACGATGAGAGAATTACCTTCCGACCGTATGATCAAGAGGTCCATCCACATTCATCCCACAACTATTCCGTAACGACACTCTGTTTACTATTCCAATTCGTAATCACTCTCAGTGTCCGTAAACTCAGGAATTTGTCTTGGAAAAGTTTGGAGTTACCCGTCTACAAAAACTTAGTATATTGAAGTTTCGTCAATAAATATTACAATTTTATAAGCTAACGTGACAATGAAATTTTACGCAAGTCTATACCGTAGATTAAAAGAAGGGTGTTACTTGGTTCCGTCCCTTTTTAAACTTGTATACTTCTTTCTCCGACACAATCACGTTCCACTCGGACCCCTCTTTGACCCGACAGATGGTAGACGTTCACTGTGTCAACTGGGATAAAATTAATATCTCGATGTTGTGGACACTACTGTTATACTCGACTTTCTTCCTCAGTTCCCTTTCCCACTCACTCTCTCCCCTTTCTTTAATTCTAAGGGGTGGAAGGGATCCTCACTCTGAGAGGTTTTGTGCCCTACAACGGTTTGAGTAAGTTCAATATGTTCACTAACTGAGGTTGACTAAGAAGAAGAAACACCTTACACGATGAGGTAATGACAAAACTCATAGACAATATTTATAAATCGGATGCCATTCAACCTCAACAATATTCAGTAAGATGGTAACACTAAACACTAGTAAAATCAAAGAAAATTTAGAACAGAACAGTAAACGAAGTACGTAAATAAAGGAAATCTTAGTAAAGGGAAAATTAGAATAAATAAACATACCAAATAAGATAAAAAATTGAAGATTTTGTAATTACATCCAATTTAAATACGGGATTATAATAACTTCATTCTTGATAAGTAAAGTATGAATAAATAATTTATCAATAGTATACGAGGTGTAATAGGTAATTATTACATACTTGATCTAAGTTAAATCCTGGTTGAGATTCGTTGAACGGGACCGGACAATAAGACTCACACTCCGATATATAATAAATACTCCTAAAAGTGGTGAACGTGATGAAAAGGTTTTAAAGACAAGTATAGACTACGGTTCAAAAACAGTTCCACAAAAAAAAAAAGTATAAAAATTTCTCTTAGGACACGTTAATGGATACGGTGTATATATCTTAGAAACGGGAGAATTATGAGCACCAAATCAGTGATTTAGTACAGACTGAGAACACTGAGGTACCTGACATCGGACGGTCCGAGGAGACAGGTACCCCTAAGAGGTCCGTTCTTATGACTACACCCAACTGTAAAGAAAAAGGTCCCCTAGAAGGACTGGGTCCTTAGCTTGGGTCCAGAGGACACAACGTCCATCTAAGAAATGGTTGACTCGATACTCCCTTCGGGGAACATAAATTATAAACAACTAAGTATGATTTACACTCAGTATACTTGAATGTTTATTTTAAAGATATATTAAAAGAGTTATTAGGATAATTTATCATAACATTAACTATAAAATCTGAACTTATTTCTTACTGTCCTTGTGTTAGAGACCTTTTAGTGTATCGATCATTACTATTCCATCATAATTCCCACTCACACACACATATAAGGTAAAGTTTGAACACACGAATCGAGATAAAATACGATGAAGAGACAGATACGACATTAATAAAGGTCGTCTTAAAATGAAAATTGAAACAATTGTCAAAGAAAGAGACTTTTTAACAAATTATAAATCCATCAGTTTATGTAGACAAAACGAAATCTCGTATACAAAAACGTCAATCTGAACCCCTCAGAAATGGATAAAGTTATAGTACATTTACAGTAAATGTAAAAGGGGATCAAATTGTAAGATTTGAAATTTCTTTTAAAATTAATGTCTATGAAATTATTTGGAATACTTTCTATTTCGGAGAGTGAGTCTGTATACGTGTTTACAGTTTGTGTCTTTTAAACCGGACTGTGAAGTACTTGAAGTGTCTTAGAGACTTTGGTTATGTAACTCCAGTTTTCCTATGACAAAATCAATAAAATTTTTAAGGAATTAAGAAAATTTTATGTGAAATATATCCGAAGGGAACACCGAATCCACCATTTCTTAGGTGGACGTTACGTCCTCTGGACCCAATCTAGGGACCCATCCCTTCTAGGGGACCTCTTCCCTTCCCGATGCGTGAGGTCATAAGACCGGATCTCTTAAGGTATCCGACACACCAGGTACCCCAGTGTTTCTCAGCCTGTGCTGACTCACTGAAAGTGAAAGTGAAATATATTCACAATACCCGACTTAAGACAAGGACGGTTTGTACATACAACTTCAGGATTGGGAGTGATGGATGGTGTCTTGTACTGAGTCAAGTCAAGTCAAGTCAGTGAGTCAGTACAGTCTGACAAACGCTGGGGTACCTGACGTCGTACGGTCCGGATGGACAGGTAGTGGTCGAGGGCCTCAAATGGGTTTGAGTACAGGTACCTCAGTCACTACGGTAGGTTGGTAGAGTAGCAGACATTAGGGGAAGAGGAGGACGGAAGTTAGAAAGGGTCGTAGTCCCAGAAAAGTTTACTCAGTCGAGAAACGTAGTCCACCGGTTTCATAACCGCAAAGTAGAAGTCGTAGTCAGGAAGGTTACTTATAAGTCCTGATTAAAGGAAATCCTACCTGATGGAAACCTCTATTCCGAAAAAGTTTCCCCACAAATTCTATTTTACTCCAGTATTTCCACCCGAGATTAGGTTACCCAGAACACGGGGACATTCTTCTCTTCCAATCCCGTGACTGTGTGTGTTTCCCTTTTGATACTTCTTTGTCCTTCCTCCGTCGCAGATGTTCGGTTCCTTTCTCTGAAACTTTCTTTCGTTACGCCAACTATGGACAGAGTGGAGATCTTAACACCCCTTCTACTAAATACAACAAATTCGATGGCCATGAAACGATACTTTCAGGATCGTTTTATTATATCATTTTATACCCAGATGAAAAGAACAAATGAAAAAGAAAATGTTTACTTCAAAAGTAGAGTTATGGCGAATAAGTTATTGTGTAACACTTGAATAACTTCTTCAGTAAACTTAGTATAAGATTCAGGTATGACATACATACAAATTTCACATACATACAATGAGGGATCACACGTATCTTTATATATGTGTATGTGTAAGATAAAAGAATAAGGTAAAGTAAGTATACGATTTTAAGATACGGAATTAATAGGAACAAAAACTTCTTTTATTCAAGTTCTTTTTATTCAAGTGTAAAGAAGAAGAAAACTATAAAAATATAGGAAAAATACAGTTCAACATCTTGACGAAAAGTGTGCGGTTATTTTAAGTCATAAATCAATTCTCACCTTATCTAAATAAAATAAAATAAACCTCTCTTTATCGTAAAAACGTCATGAATTTAGAAATTTAAATCGTAGTACCTACACTGAGAGTCAAACAACACGAATAAAGAATAGGAAATCGTAACGAAAGATCATAAGAAGGTACGAGAATGTATAATGTATAAAACAAATAAGGATCTACAAAATACAAAAACCGTAATATTACTGATCTTGAAAAAGTATAAAATACTTCAAAAACTATTATAGTTATTTCGGTAACTACGACTACTAATGTCAGGTTTGAAACAGTAAGAGAGAGCTATAAGGGATAAAGAATCTTAGTAAGAAGAGGAAAAAGGAACATAGAAAGAATACTATAAATAAAACTCCAAGTTTATATAGTGTTTCAGTAATTGTCGATAATTCTATCCACCAGGGGTCACCAAACTGAGAAAATCCCAAAATCGTTTTGTGGTTAAAACCCCAAAAATTACTAGAAAAGAGTTCTGAGGATAGAAATGTCACGTTCAGTAGAACAGACACAATTCTCGTTCTCAAAATATGAAAGTGTCTACCGGAAATCCATGAGGGGAAGTTGAAGGACCACCAAGTCTACCATTTCCTAAAAGGACGTTACGTCCTTTGGGTCCAACTAGGGACTAACCTTTCTAGGGGACCTCTTCCCTTACCGGTGGGTGAGGTCGGGAGAACGGACCTCTTAAGGGACCTGTCTCCTCGGACCGTCAGATGTCAGGTACCCCAGTGTTTCTCAGTTTCTTGTGTTGACTTACTGATTGTAAGGTTTAGGACCATGAGGTAGAAAAGAAGCAAATTCGGTTTATTGATTTACCTTTTCCCTTACCGTTTAGACAACAGACAAACACTGGAAATAACAATGGACCCTTAAATCACGTAACAATAACAGGTAAAAAATTATAAAAGAAGAAACGAGAATATAGGAAGGAGAGAGAAGATGAGGAAGAGAGATGTATTCATGAACACTTGAAAAAATGTGAAAACTTCGATTTCGACCGTTAGTCTTTGAATTGAGTAGGTGTTCAAAAAGAAGGGGATGAATTACTTTTTGTGAACGAAAGGTAGATTACTTGAAAAAATGTACTCTAATTACTCTCCGGAGAAACCCTTCTACCCTCCGTTTCATTCAACAGACAACTACACCCAACGACGACGACGACGACTCATCGAAGTCTGCACAGGTTGAGACACGCTGGGGTATCTACCGTCGGGTGGTCCGAGGGGGCGGGGACCCTAAGAGGTCCGTTCTTGTGACCTCACTCAACGGTAAAGGAAGAGGTTACGTACTTTCACTTTTCACTTTCACTTCAGCGAGTCAACACAGGTTGAGAAGTGCTGGGGTACCTGACGTCGGGTGGTCCGAGGAGGCAGGTACCCTAAAAGGTCCGTTCTCATGACCTCACCCCACGGTAACGGAAGAGGTAACTACACCCACCCTTATATCTTTTTCACGAATTTCTATTTAATTAAACCCTTACGACTCTGTCTTAACAGAGTCTCAGAAGTTTCTCATCCATTAACCCTGATATTTAAATCTCGTATCCTTTTTCTAAAAGATATCCCGTTACAACTCCTCAGTGAGAGTAAGAACACAAACCGAAGTAAGAGAATTTTCAGTGTATCTCAGTTGGATATCAGTGTATATGTTTGAAGTGAAGACATTACAGAAGTCACAAAGGGACTTAAAGAAAAATTTAAATGTGGGATAAAGGTAACGGAACGTTAGTAAAAAAATTTTTTTATAATGTTGACAAAGTTTTTGAACAAGGAAAGAAAGAAGACAGTCTGGGAGTGGTCTGAACCCAGTCATATAAGTGAACAGTTTTTGTGAACCAATATTTAACAGACGTCTTATCAGATACAAAGGGTAGTTCTCATCTTCAAACGAATTAAGAAAGGAAAGACAGGTACAATTGACCAAAGGATCCTATAATTGGATTCTATTATCCAATAGGATCTATTGACCCAAGGATCCTATATTTGGTCCGATAAGACCCAAACGTCGATACTCATTCTGTCGGAGAGGGAAGTTCAGTGAGTGTCATATTACCCTTACAGTCTTTCCAATTATTTTGATGGAAACGTCAGTTTATTCGGGACCGTGGAAGGAAACTTGAGATACGTCGTCTGTGAGAGATAGACGTCGACAGCGAGAAAGATCTTGTCTATACAGGAATAGAAACGTTTACCAGAAAAACTGACATTCAAAACGAAAGAAGTTGATATTTCATAGTGTAGCACAACTGTTTACAAATAGTTTATTCACAATAATTTTGAATAGTACCCAAGAGTTGACTAAAGACAATCCTAATAGTCAAAGAAAATTTGGTTTTTAGGACAAACATTCAATGTGTTCCTAAAGATAAGTCTACCAGGGTCTTCACGAATGATAAGGTGTAGACGTGGGTTTTGTTTTAAGACGGTTAAAAATAACACTAGATTTCATTCGACAATGAAGATTTTAATATAAAACACCACAAAGATCCGTACGAGGTTAAAAGTGTGTTTAAAACAAATATTTATTCTTTTATCCGAAGTAAACTGGTCGTTTCTGGTATGTGTGTGTTTAGTGAAACGTTCTTATGTAGTTTGTGTATGAATCTAACCAACAACAAGTCAGTAAGTCAGTACAGATTGAGAACCACTGGGATACTTGACGTCGTACGATCCGGAGGAATAGGTAGTGGTTGAGGACCTCAAATGAGTTCGAGGACAGGTAACTCAACCACTACGGTAGGTTGGTAGAGTGGGAGATAGCAGAGGAAGAGAAGGACGGAAGTTATAAAGGGTCGTAGTCCCAGAAAAGTTTACTCAGTCAAGAAGGGTAGTCCACCGGTTTCATAACCTCAAAGTCTAAGTCGTAGTCAGGAAGGTTACTGATAAGTCCTGACTAAAGGAAATCCTACCTGATCAAACTAGTGGAACGACAGGTTCCCTGAGAGTTCTCAGAAGAGGTTGTGGTGTCAAGTTTTCGTAATTAATAAACCGTGAGTCGAAAGAAATATCAGGTTGAGAGTGTAGATATGTACTGATGACCTTTTGGTATCGAAACTAATCTACCTGGAAACAACCGTTTCATTACAGAGACGAAAACTTATTCGACAGATCTAACCACTATCGAAAAGAAGGTTCCTCGTTCGAACCTTCTTTTCGAAAATTAAAGTACCGATGTTAGTGGTAGACGTCACTAAAATCTCGGGGACGTTTTTAGACAGTGACAAAGGTAACAAAGGGGTAGATAAACGGTACTTCATTACCCTGGTCTACGGTACTAGAATCAAAAGACTTACAACTCGAAATTTGTTTGAAAAAGTGAGAGGAGAAAGTGAAAGTAGTTTTCCGAGAAATCAAGAAGAAGACGGTATTCCCACCACAGTAGACGTATAGACACTAATAACTATAAAAAGGACCGTTAGGACTAAGGTCGAACACGAAGTAGGTCGAGTTGCAAAGAGTACTACATTAGACGTATATTCAATTTATTCGTCCCCTGTTATATGTCGGAACTACATTAGGAAAGGGATAAACCTTAGTCAGATAACAAGGTACAGGTCAAGATTGACAACGAAAGAGTGAACGTATGTCTAAAGAGTTCTCCGTCCAGTCCACCAGACCACAAGATTAGAGAAGGTCTTAAAAGGTGTCAAACGACACTAGGTGTGTCAGTTTCCGAAACCGTATCAGTTATTTCGTCTTTATCTACAAAAAGACCTTGAGAGAACGAAAAAGGTACTGGGTCACCTACAACCGTTAAACTAGAGACCAAGGAGACGAAAGAGATTTAGGTCGAACTTGTAGACCTTCAAGAGGAAATTGCATGACAACTTCGGATCGAACTTCTTAAAACTCGTAATGAAACGATCGTACACTCTTCTCACGTTAACACGTCATCATCTTGTAAGAAACCGTAACGGAAAAAACCCCTAACCTTACTTTTGACTGGAAAAGGTCAGGACATCGGTGACGACTCAAAAGGCTTAAACGACCGTATAACTCACATCTGGAAAGTTGTCGTAGTAGAAAATCCTAAACTTTATTGAGTTGACCTTAAGGTAGTGGAGGTGATCGAAACAAGCATCACCATGAAATTCCGGGTGCACTGAAGTGTAAGGTCATATAGACCGAGATCCACTCACTAGTGTGATAGTACCAATAGACCCAGTCCTTCCACAAAAAAACATGTCAAGAAGACACGTAAGAACGGTAGAGAAGAATTATAGAAGACGAAGACAATCCAGGTATGGTAAAGACAAGAAATAACACGGAGAAAACGTACTTTACTAATATGTGTCCTAACAGGTAATGAAGTCTTTTTCTGACTACTACAATTAAGACTGAGTAACCATTTAATTTTGCCTCGTCTAAACATAATTACATTAGACGTAAATGAAAAAAGAACATAATAACTTTTTCAAGACTTATAGGAGGATTATATTAACAACTGACTATAGACTTACATGGAATAAAATATAGTATGAGATAATAAAATAAAGAGGTAATATGTCAAGGTCACTACTTTATTGGGGTTGTTTACTTTAGACTCATAAAAATTTATTTAACTCGTATGGTACCATCTTTCAACACCAGTGATATTCCGTATCTAAAATTTCTCGTACGTGTTTTATTTCACATTGAATTCGTTTACATATTGTAGTTTATTGTAGAGAATGAAAATTGATTATCCTGTGAAATTAATAATAGGAAGAGATTCATATTTACCCAAGTTGGAAACTACCTCATAATTTTCGGATGAAACCGAAGTGATTGGAGTTTCACTCTATTATGAAATAAAGGTTATAAATGATTTTACGGAAAAAAGAAACTTCTAAGATAAACAGTTATATGAATATAGTTCTTTTTACGAATTTCAATACCTACATCTTACATATTTTTAACTATAAACCTGTTTCAATACAACAGGTCAAGGGAACGACCGGATCAGAATTGACCCTCTCTATTTCCAGTTATAGGTCAAAGAACAAACACCCACTAGTAAACCCGTAAGTTTCTTCTGTAGAGACGAGAGAAAGACAGTTCTTTGATGTTATTATTCCGTACTTTTCTCCGTTGCTTTCATTACTGTTCTTTGGTAAATTACTTTATGAATGATATTTTTAATATTTTTCCTATGTTTATGTACGTTGGGTGGGAGGTAGTTTTACCAATTGTTAAAACCGAAACCCAACAATAGTACACGACCCATTTTCTGTACATTCAAAGAAACAGAAAACATAAAATCAAAACATAAACATTCTACCTGTAACCACCATCGTCGTGTATCTTGACAATCTCCTTACTCTATTACATACAACTCATAAATCAAGTGTCATAAAATATTTCAGTCGAGAAAACGAGAAAACAAGTATTACCCTTAAGATCATTCTACATGGAAGGATTTGAACCGAAATCGAGGTAGTAGAAAAATATTATTACAGTAAGACTCAACCGTCAATTGTAATCACGATCACTCTTTACCATACCGTGTCACACTGTATTTCTTGTGATCTAAACCTTCGTTGTCTAGTCAAACTTAGACCCAAGACAGTGAATTTTTTAGTACATTGGAGTCTCCATGAAGAATTGAGAACACTCATATTCAAAAAGTTCTCAGTTTACCCCTATTTTTTAATGAAGTGTCCGAAACTTACTCTTTATTTAACGAGTCGCATTACTGTTTGTGTAGTCAAGTCAAGTCAAGTCAACGAGTCAACACAGGTTAAGAAACGCTGGGGTACTTAGCGTCGTGCGGTCCGGAGGGACAGGTAGTTTTTAATCACGAAATAAAAAGAAATTTAGTATGTTTGAGTAAATCTAGTTAATGGATGTAAACTAAGAATCAGATGTAACTACACTTAAACGATTTGACTATGATAAGTCAAACCTATGAACTTTGGTAAATACTTCGTCACTTAATTTGTTGACGAGTCGACAACGTCTCGTCAATCTTTCCGATACTAAGGTTAGTTAGTGGGTATAGCACTGGACTGGTCGGTCTATATGGTAAGACTATAGAACCGAATATATGTTGTCTATGAAACGTTATCACGAAGAGTACATTTAGGACGTTGCAAAGATACCCCTACTTGTGTCGTTTATTTACTCCTTTTTTCATAACTTGATGTATGTACGACAGAATCTGATATAATCTTACAGGCATCGGGACCGAATCTCTCGAGTAAGAAAGTTACAATTTGCATCGACCTAGTTCCTTTTCACCTTTTAAAATCTTGTTCAAGTGACAAAAGTCGGGGTCAAAAGTTACAGTAGAGGCGTCGGAGAGAAATCCTTGGAGAGGGATAAGGACCTGAGTAGACATACGGTATTTTAAGATCTGGACGTAAAGGGAACCGTTCAATTCATTTTCGGTAAGGAGGAACCGGAAGCTGAGTTCATAAAATTCTTCTGTACGGAAACACAGTTCCGTGGTACAGAAGTTGACCTTCCGTCCTGAAGTCAAATGTCCAGATTGTCTTCGGTGATATCTCAAAACATTCACACTATCTATAGTTGCGACTACAAAGAATTCCTTTTTTTGACATGTGTTGAGTAAAAGACGAGAGACACCAGGTCTTGACTTTTGACGATCTGGTCTACCCACGAACGATCAGTGTCATAGATAGTATCTCTGATTCTGAAGAAAACAGAGAAATAAAATAATAACGGTTACAAACGAAAAAATAATTATCGTCGTCATTATTATCATGATAAATTCATAAAAAGTATCATAAAAGAATCCTAAGTATCTAAATTTTTTAATATTGTTTAAACAATCGTCTTATTTAGATTTAGTAAGAACTTCCTTTAAGAGCTCCAAAATACTTGCACCCTTATCGTAGTCAGTATATCCAAATCTAAACGAATACAGTCTTCTCACGGATTCTTCTTTCCCCTACTCGTCAAAACCGTCTCACTCGTCTTGACACTCTATTATATGGTAAGAATAGACAAAGAAGTCCCACCTCCTACATTGGGGTCTCTGGACACCGGACTCCGTCCTAGTGACCTTCGAAGTGACCGAAACTACGTTAGATGTATTCTTGTATAAAAACGTAAAAAGATTTACACATTGTATTAGTCTATCAAAATACAAAGACAAATAATATTAACACAATGTAAGGGAATCCGAAGTTCCGTATTATTTTAAAAATTTAGGGTTGTTAATTCATAAATTTTAAAATTTTTAGTCGTATTTGGTTTCAGTTTGAGAGAGATGATTTCTTTGAGATGAGAAAGACGAGATAGGTGTGAAAGTTAAACCTGATAATAAGACTTCCTGACTTACTCCGACCATTTCAAATGTTCCATATTAAAACTTTTACACCCTTTTATGACACGAGGGTTATCGGACTATATGATTAATCCGTTCGTGTTCGATTTTATCCAATCGGTCGAACATCTCGGTACTGAGTACAGGTCCAGATACCTTTAAGTCATAAAAAGTAAACTGAGTTAAGAAAGAAAGTTTCCATCTCTCGAACTTAAGTCTAGAAATCGAGTAGACCACAAGAGAGACTGTCATTCTAGTTCCTTTTAGTCTCGTCTTTCAGACAGGGTACCGTAGAAGTTTTTGAATCCACGTGGAAACATAAAATATGTTACAAAGTTGTAAAATATAAGGAAGTTTAAAAAATTTTATATATAAAACTCTAAAAGGTAAAGTTATTAATGTAATTCATAGTACAATGTAAAAACAATAGATATATTATAGAGTAAAATTTCTCTATGGTATCATAATAAATATTGGATTACGACCATTAAATTTAATATTTACAAATGATAACATTTCTTAAGACTTTGTTTGTAGAAAAAGTGGTTTATATACTTAAAGACTACTAAAGGAATCCTTATGACTCCATTTTTATAGTATATGAAAATGTAGTGACTTACTGTTTCCTGTTCAAGAATTAATAGAATTATAAATGACCTGTCTTGTTGTATTTTAACTCTGAAATAACTTACAATGAAAAATCTGAGTTTATTGATTACATTCTTTACTTTCACCCCTGAAATGATGGTTGAAAAGTTTCCACTTTTCCTAATATTCCCACGACCCCAGGTCGGGGTCGTCCTAGGTCCCCATGGGAGTCCTCTCTGTCGTAGGCGTTCTCTTTAAATCTCTCTCTATTTCTTTCTTACAACGTCAATTCTTTTATCTCCTCTCTTTCTCCAACCATAAGGAACCAAATGCGTCTTTCGGTTATTTCGGGGTCGTGCCCTGAATGAGACAAGTGCATACGGTGTCCGCGGGAGAACTACCCCTTTTCCACGTCTCGTGGAAGAACTCTCCCAGAATCTTCGGGCCCGTCCTTTCACTTGAGTCTCTCGGAGACACGAGGTTCCCTAGTCGGACTTTTTCTTTCCCTCTCTCTTTTTTACTGTGTCCCCCTGGTTCGAAGTCACTCACTCCGGGTATTGAAATAAAAGTTTTCCTTGAAAATATGGAACTGAACATGCATCTCCCTTTACTTTCTACGTTTCAGTACGTCTCAGTCGGGTTTGTAATGTAGACAAAACAGAAATAGCTTTGGTCCTAAAAAAGACGTATGAAAATGGTATTTGTTACAACACATGTAATAGAAGACCGGAACCTCCGGACACCTGTAAAATACTGGGAAAAAACTATTTCCGACGAGTTGGTCTTTTGAATAAAAGGGAACTTCACAAAAAAGAAATATAAAGATTAGATACAGTCGGAGTCTTTCATAATTTGTCTCAATGTAAGGGTACCTCGTTTCCACGTCACTCAATGTTGTTTCTTTCTTGGTTAATCGAGTTTCCAGACTACACCAATTAAGGTTCCGATGATGAACAAAGAGAATGTAAGGTTGATACAATTGATTACGTGAGGGTCCACGTGTTACCTATTCTCTATACCCTTGAACCATCGTTCGTAAACGAGTTGTTACTTTAGGATGTGGTCGTGATGAGATTATCAAAAATTGAGAAATTTTCCGAGATATAAAAATCTTACAAAATCCGAAAGGTACAGAGAGTGTAAACCCTCCGACACTTGTTAGTGTTCGTATCGACGTTCTCAGACCTATTTGGACGGTTCGTTCGATCTTACGGTTGTCTCCCCCAAACTTAACTTTATAAGGAAAGTACGGGTTCTCTGAATAGTTGATCTCGGGATTCAACTAAAAAAGGTCTCTTTCCATAAGTCCCTATCGGGGACAATTACAGTCTTCTCAACCCCTTTCCGTGTTTTATCATTCAGTCTAAGACCAAAACCTCATCTACGAGCTCGTCCAGGTCCCCCAGGGAGCTCAGGACTAGACGGAACGAACAGTCCAGAGAAGGTGTACTGGAACAGTACCCACCTTAGAGGGTACGACCGAGGGTCGTATTCCCTTAAAATACTTGTGACATACAGTTGTTTAATCCCTTGTATCTACTTTAGTTGTTTAAGAATTTTTGTTTAGTATGACTGTTTAATTTAGATTTGACTGAATTCTTTTTTTTCTTTAGATTGTCTCGTCGTTGTTTCTCTAACCAAATCATTAGTTTTCGGAGATTTGTTTCTTTTCAGGTGCTGGTCTGCCAAAGTCACCACTTAAGATGTTTTACAGACTATCTTTTCTTCCATTGTGAAGAATTAAGTAAGATACACCGGTCGTAATGAAACTATAGTTCGATTAATTTCTGTATTTTCTTTTAATGTCCAATTAAAAAGAAAATTTATATTCATGTTTTATGACCGTTTGACTTAAGTTGTCCTGTAATTTTTCTAATGTATCATACTGGTTCGCCCTAAATAGGGTCTTAATTTCACTAAGTTGTATTCTTTTAGTGTCGTTACATTATATAGTGTAATGATCATACTTCCTTTTTTTTTTTGTTGTGCAATAGAGTTAAGTACTTTTTCTTTTTACCGCGAATTGTATCAGGTTATAGAAAAGTACATTTTTATAAGTCATTTGATCCTTCTTTTAAAAGAGTTGTACTATTTCGTGTAATATACCTTTTTGGACGTCGACTGTAACCCTGAAGGGTACTCGCGATCACCCTTTCTTGGACGGACGGCCATGTCCTCTGAATTCTGTACGACCAAACTAAGGACCCAACCTTTCTGGGAGACCTCCTCCCGTACCGTTGGGTGAGATTATAAGAACGGACTTCTTAGGATACCTGTCTCCTCGGACCTCCCGATGTCAGATACCCCAGTGTATCTCGACCCGTGTTGACTTCGCTGAATCGTGCCGTGTCGTGTTGACTGTAATGTTAATACTTTCTGACTTTTAAAAATAGATTCGAATCCTTATTTAAACAAAAAAAGACAAATTCACCTTTTCGACCAAGAGTTTAAGTATACCTTGAATTCTCAGGTTTATTAGTTTTATTATAAATATTCAGTGTTTAGTCCTTCTGAGTGTGAAGGGTCAAAATTTTAAACAATGTTTCGATGGTATTAGTTTTGTTACACCAACCCGTATACAGATATATGACCAGAAATATTCGTTTTTCTTGTTACCTTCTCTTAACTCTCAGGTCTTTATTTACAGAAACCACCGACAAAAACTATTCTCACGGTTTAGGTAACTTATTCTTTTCTTTGAGACGAACATTGAAATTTATTCGTTTACACAATATTTTCAACATTGAAAATATTAAGATTACCAGGAATGATTACGACTTTATAAACCCACCATTATTCGAAAAAGAGATATCAAAGTAAGATCGTAAAACACCTATCGTATTTCTTATTACTCTATTTTCCTCAAAATAATAATTTTAAGTAAATTCACTTTTTCTCAGTTAGTCGTGAATACTATTATATAACTTTTTAAAAATTTCACACGTTTGTTTAACGTATCCTTAGAAAGACGTCATAGATACAACTTATGTAAATTATAAGTAGACGAGAGGAAGGAATTGAGGGTCTTATTTATATTCAAGTCCGTTTTAAATAGACTTTATTTACCACTTGTACGATAGTGTACTTCGTACCATGGACAAAGACAAAGATTTTTTAGTGTTAAATTGACTTAGATTATTCCTGTACCTGAAGGGACCACCGAGTCTACCATTTCGTAGACAGATGTTACACCTTCTGGACCCAAGTTCAGGAGTCAACCCTTCTAGGGGACCTCTTCCTTTACCGTTAGGTGAGGTCATGACAACGGACCTTTTAAGGTACCTGTCTCCTCGGACCATCCAATGTCAGATACCCCAGCGTTTCTCAGCCTGTGTTGACTCGCTGAAGTGAAAGTGAAGTGATTCCTGTATTGACTTCTTTTGAACCATAGACTTTTGGTTTTTTATTTTAATAAATATATTTACCTCAAATACGTTCGTTTTCCTTATTTATATTAGAATACCTAGATAAAAGTTCCTAGTTTCATAGATTTGTAAATACTTTTGTTATGGCCTTTATCGGGGGAAAAATTTGGTCGTAAAGTTTTGTACAATATCTTCGTATATATAATAAAGAAAAATTTTACCCTGAAGAGAGACTTGTCACTTGAAAATCTTATCAAAATTTTAGAGTAAACACCGACAACAAGAATTCTAACAAAAATCATATTTGCTCTGAGTTTGTTTTGACTGAACCAGTCTTTAAGATTAGTTCCGAACTGTAAGACAAAACCCACGACCAGAGATATATCGTGTGACTCGATTAAATATTGTTGTTGTTGCTTTCATTCTCTATTGAATAGTAGTTGTAATGAACTTCACAAATCATGTCGTCTTAAACTCGGGCTAAGACCGGGACGGGAGAGGTATAGTGTCACACCATGACCTAGACGACGTCAGTACGGGTTCTCTTTCTGAGTCGGTACCCTACGGGTCCGTTGGTCCAGGACTCCGCCTCAGACCTCATGTATTAGTTCCTCGTGGAGTCTGTGCCGGGCCTAGGGACTAACGTCAGTACGGAGGTGTCCCGTAGGATCTATGTACGACTCTCAGACACGTGGATGTCAGTTAATTAGGTACCGTTTCCTACGTTCTTATATATTACCTCTTTTCTGTCAGGGTAAGTATTCACCACGACCCTTTTGACCTGTCGATGTACTTTTTGTCACTCTAATCTTGTAAAGGAGTGTGTGGTATGTGGTTTTGTTCGTTTTTTCGTTGAAGAGTTCTACCAAATTTCCGGTTTTACATTTTGGACTTTGGTATTTTGAGGATCTTCTTTTTACTTGTATTATGAAAAACTGTATTAAACATCGTTAAAAAAAAAACATATACAGAGGGTTCCGTTTTATTTTCTCGTTTTTATTCGTTTACGCTGGATTAATTTGAATTTTGGAAAACACGTTGTTTCCTTCGATAGTTATTTTGATTCTATATTGGATCTTTTACCCTCTTTTATAAACATTTACTATACTGACTGTCCCCATCTTTCTTTTTCAGTCACAATCGATTCGGTACAGACTAAGAACGTTGGGGTACCTTACATCGGACGGTCAGACGAACCAGGTACCCTAAGAGGTCCGTTCTTGTGACCCCACCCAACGGTAAAGGGGGAGGCGGAGGTTCCGTAGAAGGGTTGGATCCCTGACTTGGGTCCAGAGGACGTAACGTCCGCCTAAGAAATGGTAGACTCGGTGGTTCCTTCGGGTTGTTCCCCAATTATAGGTTTATGTATTCGTCGAGTATTGTTGACTTAGAGTTTTTTAGGGTTTGCTGGGTTAAATTTTTAACCCGTTAAAATTCGAATATCAGATGAACAAATTATTGTGTCTCATGGACGACGAATAAATTTGTGACGTCGTTTTCGGATCCTTGACCGTAAACAACGGTGTAAGACAGGTAGACACTTGACTAGTGTCAGTTAACCAAGAGCCAAAGGGACAATCCCTTTGAGTATGTTGACTCGGTCGATCCTAGTTGAGTAGAGTCTGAGTTGAGTTAAGTCAGTGAGTCAACACAGACTGAGAAACGTCTAGGCGCCTGACGTCATGTAGTCCGAAGGGACAGGTAAAGGGTGAGGGTCTCGAACGAGTTTGAGTACAGGTAGTTCAGTCACTACGGTGGGTTGGTAGAGTAGGAGACAGTAGGGGAAGAGGAGAACGGAAGTTAAAAAGGGTCGTAACACCAGAAAAGGTTACTCAGTCAAGAAGTGTAGTCCACCGGTTTCATAACCTCAAAGTCGAAATCGTAGTCAGGAAGGTTACTAATAAGTTCTAACTAAAGGAAATCCTACCTGACCAAACTAGAGGAACGTCAGGTTCCCTGAAAGTTTTCAGAAGAGGTTGTGGTATCAGGAAGAGTCTGATGTTTTCTTTAATCAACTAAAAGGTCTCCCTTTGACTTTATAATAGATTTTTATATTTGTTTTGACTTATTTATGACTTTTTCGTTTTTCCTCTATCTAACCGTGTCGTCCATCAATAGAGTGAGATGACGAGTGTAAAATACATTCATGTACCGTGTCACTATTTCTTAGACGGACGGTTACGTCCTCTGTGTTCTCTACGTCAAAACTGGGGACCCAACCCTTCTAGGGATCTCCTTCCGTACCGTTGGCTGAGGTCATAAGAACGGACCCTTTAGGGTACATGTCTCCTCGAACCGACCGATGTCAGGTACCCCAGTGTTTCTTAGTCTGTACTGATTCGTGCACGTGTGTGTATACGTTGATTGATGTATATTTACGTTTAGAACCCAGGTCAAATGTCAAATCCTCATTTGCTTTACCTACTATAACCGAAATCTAAAAGATTCCACCTTATAAAGGTACTTTCCGACGTTAGTGTATAAAGGAGACATAAAGGATTGTGACGAATCGTGTTTAAAAAAACGTAAATTCCATTGAACTAAAATAAACGTTTCCGTCTATATTAAAGGTGACGGACTTATAACAACTTATAATTTAAATTGGAAATTTATAATACGGATAACTCTATTTTACTGTGGTAAAGTAGAAATATAAGACTTTCCTACTAAACTTATAAAAACTTCTGTATATTATGTAACGTGTCATGTTTTGTATTTACTAAGTTGTTATTTCTTATAGAGGGAAAGTGGAGAGAAGGATCGGTATCTAAAGTTAAGTAACTACCTTGCACATAACAGTATATAAAAGTACCCATATACACGTACACGAAAATTTTGTATATATTAAGACACAATGTCCTGTACCTGTATACCTGACCAGTTGAATCTTACCGATCACATTCACCCGTCAAAGGTAGTTCTAACCTTACATTCAATCATAGTCCCCTGTATTTTTTAACATATCATCAGTCACCACATCTTCTAAACAAAAGTCTCTTTAATTTATAAAAACTTGTGTCTTAATTCGATAGATGTCGATCATACAGTTAGTACACATTTGACTTTACCTCTCCCCATCTAATCCTCAACCACCCTTATGACTCCTCCTTCCATGGTACCTTTACGTTCATCCACTCCATCTTACTGGTTCTATTACTGGGTCTACAGACTTACTGGGTCTATTGGTGTTACCACACTAGTGAGTGGATCTCGGTCTGTAGGACCTTACGTTTCAGTTCACCCGGAATCCTTCGTAGTAATACTTCTTTCGATCACCTTCACTACCTTACGGTCAACTCACTAAAGTTTTGCATTTTCTACTACGACACCTTCACGACGTGAGTTATACGGTCGCTTTCACCTTTTGAGTCGTCACCGGTGTTCTGACCTTTTCCAGTCAAATTAAAGGTGGGGTTTCTTTTCGTTATGGTTTCTCACAAGTTCGATGGCGTGTTAACCTTGTAGAGTGTACGATCGTTTCATTACGAGTTTAAAGAGGTTCGGTCCGGAGTTGTCATACACTTGGTTCTTGAAGGGCAAGTTCGGTCTAAATCTTTTCCGTTTCCTTGGTCTCTAGTTTAACGGTTGTAGGTGACCGAGTATCTTTTACGTTCTTTTAAGTCTTTTTGTACATAAAGACGAAGTAACTGATGGGGTTTCAGAAACTGACACACCTAGTGTTGTTTGACACCTTTTAAGAATTTCTCTACCCTTATGGTCTGGTGGACTGGACACAGAACTCTTTAGACATACGTGTAGTTCTTCGTTGTCAATCTTGATGTATACCTCGTTACCTGACCAAGAGTTAACCCTTTCCTCAGACAGTTCAGACATATAACAGAGGGACGAATAAATTAAATATACGTCTCATATAGTGCGTTTTAAGGTCTGACCTACTTCGTGATCGACCTTAGTTCTAACGTCCCTCTTTATAGTCATTGGAGTCCATACATCTACTGTGGTGGAAGTACCGTCTTCCGCTTCTTCCGGATTTCTCGGAGAACTACTTTCACTTTCTTCTCTCACCTATTTCAACCGAATTTCGAGTTGTAAGTCTTTTGTTTCTAGTACCGTAGGCCAGGGTAGTGAAGTACCCTTTATCTACCCCTTTGTCACCTTTGTCACAGTCTGAAATAAAACCCCCCGAGGTTTTAGTAACGTCTACCACTGACATCGGTACTT
This sequence comes from Capra ibex, assembly GCA_006410555.1. Taxonomy (NCBI): domain Eukaryota; kingdom Metazoa; phylum Chordata; class Mammalia; order Artiodactyla; family Bovidae; genus Capra; species Capra ibex. The sequence continues at coordinate 6,520,057 of SJYO01012347.1, read as the reverse complement.
TAATTTTCTACGAATGAGGAACCTTCTTTTCAATACTGGTTGGATCTATCGTATAAGTTTTCGTCTCTGTAATGAAACGGCTGATTCCAGGTAGATCAGTTCCGATATCAAAGAGGTCGTCAGAACATACCTACACTCTCAACCTGACACTTCTCCCTACTCGTGGCTCCTTAACTACGTAAACTTGACACCACAACCTCTTCTGAGAACTCTCAGGGAACCTGACGTTCCTCTAGGTTGGTCAGGTAAGATTTCTAGTCGGGACCCTAAAGAAACCTTCCTTACTACGATTTCGACTTTAAGGTCATGAAACCGGTGGAGTATACTTCTCAACTGAGTAACGTTTTCTGAGACTACGACCCTCCCTAACCCCCGTCCTCTTCTTCCCCTGCTGGCTCCTACTCTACCGACCTACCGTAGTGACTGAGCTACCTGCACTCAGACTCACNTCGGGACCCTAAAGAAACCTTCCTTACTACGATTTCGACTTTAAGGTCATGAAACCGGCGGAGTATACTTCTCAACTGAGTAACGTTTTCTGAGACTACGACCCTCCCTAACCCCCGTCCTCTTCTTCCCCTGCTGGCTCCTACTCTACCGACCTACCGTAGTGACTGAGCTACCTGCACTCAGACTCACTTGAGGACCTTAACCACTACCTGTCCCTCCGGACCGCACGACGTTAAGTACCCCAGCGTTTCTCAGCCTGTGCTGACTCTCTGACTTGACTTGACTTGACTAGACTTTTAGTGACGTCTACAGTGTAGGTGGTCACAGGGAGATGGATTGACAACGTTTTCGTAGTGACTTAAGTAACAGACGTATCGTCGGTTTCCCTAGAAAGTTTCGTGTGGATAAGCTAGAACTGTGATAAATTAATTTATAAGAAATTATAGTAGGAAAGAGTTCTATTTCTATTTATATAAATCCAGTTATATAAGTCATAACAAGGGAATCGGTACTTACTAACCCACACTATACAGAGGTCCGAGTAAATCGTAACGAGCGACGTAGACTGAGAACCGTTGTGGTACCTGTGGTGGTCCGAGGAGCCAGGTGCCCTAAAGGGTCCACTCTTATGACCTCATACAAGAGGTTCGTGATGTTAGGGTGATAGTCAATGTGACCAAAGGAAACTCAAAATTTTTTATCATCGGTTAATAGATGACCTAACTTTATAGATACCCGTCTTTCTAAACAGTTAAAGTGATAAAATAAAAACGGAGGGAGTTGTCTATCTCGTATCGTTCCATTCGGTCCTCCTCGTTGGGGTTCCTCGCCACCGACGCGCCCACGTCCTCCCGGATCTCCTCGGTAGGGTGCAACTTCCAGTCCTTCGCACCGCCACTCCTCTATGGGGAGTAGGTTCCATTCCTCGTCACCTACACGAAACGACCTCGTCGGCACTTTTCTATGGGGTTCGGGTTCCATTCTCTTTGGGTTCATTTTATTATCCACAACGTTCTCCCGTAGTCTCCCGTCTGTGTGACTTTGGTATGAGTGTCTTTTGATCAGTTAGATTAGTGTGATCCTGGTGTCGGAACAGATTGAGTTACTTTGATTCGGTACGGGAGCCCCGTTGGATTCTGTCCGCCCAGTACCACCTCTCCAGACTGTGTTACACCAGGTAACCTCTTCCCTTACCGTTTGGTGAGGTCATAAGAACGGAACTCTTGGGGTACTTGTCATACTTTTCCGTTTTACTATCTTATGACTTTCTCTTTGAGGGGTCCAGTCATCCATGGGTTATACGATGACCTCTAGTCACCTCTTTACTGAGGTCTTTCTTACTTCCCTACCGTGGTTTCGTTTTTGTTATGGGTCGACACCTACACTGACCACTATCTTCGTTCCAGGTTACGACATTTCTCGTTATAACGTATCCTTGGACCTTACAGTCCAAGTACTTAGTTCCATTAACCTTCACCAGTTTGTTCTCTACCGTTTTTTCGTCTCTGTAATGAAACGGTTATTTCTAGGCAGATCAGTTCCGATACCAAAAAGGTCATCAGTACATACCTACATTCTCAACCTGACACTTCTTCCGACTCGTGGCTTCTTAACTACGAAAACTTGACAAAAACAACCTCTTCTGAGAACTCTCAGGGAACCTGACGTTCCTCTAGGTTGGTCGGGTAAGACTCCCTCTAGTCGGAACCCTAAAGAAACCTTCCTTACTACGACTTCGACTTTGAGGTCATGAAACCGGTGGAGCACGTTTCTCAACTGAGTAACCTTTTCTGAGACTACGACCCTCCCTAACCCCCGTCCGCCTCTTCCCCTGTTGTCTCCTACTCTACCGACCTACCGTAGTGACTGAGCTACCTGCACTTAGACTCACTTGAGACCCTCAACCACTACCTGTCCTCCGGACCGCACGACACTAAATACCCCAGTGTTTCTCAGCCTGTGATGACTCACTGACTTGAATTGACTTGACTCCAGAAGTTATTTACGAACATCTCTATTATGATAACTGTACCATGCCGCACAAAATACGACTACTATTACGGGTTATAGTATCTTATTATCAAAATCTTCTGAAAGTTCCAGTGTTTCTGGGTGAAAGTTTCACAAAAATACTCGTCCTTCTTCAGAAAAAACCCATTACGTTTACTTATCCTTTTGACGACTAAAATCTATAAATTTAGTATTTCGGTGAACAAGTCCCTGTACTAAATTTAGTAATAGATTTCTATAAATGAGAGAGTACCTCTAATTGATCACTTTGATGATTCATAGAGTATAATGGAGAACTGGACGTCACAAATATAAATTTAAAGGTGTAATCAAGACAAATATTAAAGATCCCGTTTGTGATCAGAGTCGTTGGACGTACCTTAAACCATATCAACACATGTATTCACATGTAACAGTGACCTTATTAAAATTTACGAACAATTATAAATATAAAGATTTTTGAAATTATCGATGTAAAAAATTTAATTGTGTTTTTATGACTAAAAGATCATTAAGTTATACAATTAACGAATGATAAAATATATCAAAGTTATCGTTTTGTAAAGGGAACACATCCACCAATCGACAGGAAGTGGAAAAGACCGACATGTACCAGGGGAGACGATATAGACACTCAAACCCCGAAGGGACCACCGAAGAGGACGTCACGTCCTCTGGACCCAAGATAGGGACCCAGTTCTCGTAGGGGATCTCTTCTTGTACCGACGGGTGAGGTTATAAGAACGGACCCTTTAGAGTACTGTCTCCTCGGACCACCCGATGTCAGGTACCCCAGTGTTTTATCAGTCTATGGTGACTGATTGTGAAAGTGAAAAGACCAGGTGACGTCGTGGTCACCCTTGCATCCAAAAAATGTAAAGACGGTTCTTCTCAACTAAGATAAAGAGATTATAACGTACAAAGTCACTTATCGTGGAGGTAAGAGAACCAATCCACTTAGTCTTAGGAGGGAGAAGAATTAAGGGTGTACGTCAGGTGACCGAGGTTGAGGAATTCTCGTACCGTGAACACCCGTACCTCACTGTACTAAAAGGGAAAATGAAGAGGACTGGATCCCCATTATTGATCAAAGGACTCAGTAATTACAATTGTAGACTTGTTAGAGTAAGATGTGTAAAATAAAGGGTCGGAAAAGTTGTGGAACTACGATATAATTTAGGGGACCAACTTACCCGTATTGTCTTACCTGATATCACCAATAAGACGTGAAATAGGAGGAACCATATGACGTCCTCCCCGAAAGAAACGATCACCATTTCTTAGACGGACGTTACACCCTCTGGGTCCAAGCTAGGGACCCAGACCTTCTAGGGGCGACCTCTTCCCTTACCGATGGGTGAGGTCATAAGAATGAATCTTTGAGGTACCTGTCTCCTCGGACCACCCGATGTCAGGTACTCCAGTGTTTCTCAGCCTGTACTGATTTACTGAAAGGGGTAGTGCAAAGTATGACGTCCCTCGATCTTCATTCTTATTTGTCTAGAGGAACTGTCATCCAAAGGCCAATTTAAGAAGATGACCCTTCTGGTTTTTCAAACTTCTTTCCTTCTTAGTGAAAAATAAACGAGGACCATCTCAAAGTCCCTTGTTATTAACTCTATCCGTTCGTGTCTGTGATCGATAGACAACCCCGTCGTGATCATACTCTTTAGTGTCGTAGTCAGCGAGGTTGTCGAAGTCGTCGAGTCGTGACTTGTGTGTCGTCGGTGTTCGTACGAGAGTCAGAGGTACTGTTCCACAATGCCGAGACCGAGACAGGTCTCATCGTTATATTTACCTGAAGACGTCAAGGCCTCCAACAAATCGTGAAACCGAAGGGAACGTCGTAAGAATCAACACCAAGAAATCCGTTCGGGTCATCGTATCGACAGAATCTGAAGGTCACTTTAATTAATTTTTTTTTTTTTTTCTTGAAAGATTTCAAAAGACTCATAGGATCAAAGTAAAATAACAAAAGATTCGGAAAAGTAAGGAAAACTTAAATTGAGGGACATAATTTACCCGAAACAAACCTTATTGATCCTAACGAACAAAAGAGAAAAATTTCCCTATGATTGGTTTGTGATAAGGGTTATAAATTTTAGTATAGTATATATGCACTAATATTTTAAGTAGACCAACTACTTACACAGTAATCAATGAAATATAATACAATATCATTGTAATATAATATAATATACTTAATGCTAAATAACATAACATACCTATTCGAGGTTAAATAAATGGTTATTATTGAAAATCTAACAAAGGTCAAAGATTTATAATATTTTTAAGACGATGTACATACAGAAAGTCGTATGTATACGTATTATATATAATATATACGTTATATATAAAGTAATCCTTATGTCGAACTTAGTTTTATCACCCAGTACCTATAAACATATAATGAGACATCGTATATAATGATTATCAAAAGTATCACTTCAGAGAGTCAGTACAGGCTGCGAAACGTTAGGGTACCTGACATCGGATGGTCCGAAGAGGTATGTACCCTAAAAGGTCCGTTCTCATGACCTCACCCAGCGGTAACGGAAGAGGTCCCCTAGAAGGGTTGGGTCTCCAGTTTTTGGGTCCAGAGGACGTAACGTCCGTCTATGAAATGGGAGACGTGGTGGTCCCTTAGAGTATCACCTACATGGTTAAATATAAAAGTGATTTTCGAATACTTTCAAGGTCGAGAGGAGAAGAAACGTTGTGAACCATAAGATAATAGATGTTTTTGTAATCAAAAGGATTATATGTGTGTGTGTGTGTGTGTGTGTGTAGACCTCTGACTACGATCCTAGGATAACCGACTTTAAAGTTCCTTGTAACATCCACCGAAGGGGTACCGTACTATGGATCTAAAGACCCCTTTCGTGGATCTCTTTATATCTAACTCTACTCTTTCTCTTTGGTCATTTTTGACATAGTCGATAATACTGAATCCGAGTCGATAGGTTGTCAAAGTTAAAGTGACAAATAATAAATAATCTTCACTTAATGGTTTGTATCTCTAATATCATAAGTATCAATATACTCATATAAAATTTGTGAAAATAGATAGGATACTATCAATATTTATAGAGATTGTTAAAGAAAAGTAAGTACGGAAAGACGAAACCAACACAACAAAAGCACGTAAAACAAGATTGTATATAAACGACGACGACGACGACGACGACGACGACGACAACGACGACGAATCAGTGAGTCAGGACAGACTGAGAGACGGTAGGGTACCTAACATCGGACGGTCCGAGGAGACAGGTACCCCTAAGAGGTCCGGTCTTATGACCTCACCCAACGGTAAAAGAAGAGGTCCTCTAGGGGGACTGGGGGTGTATATAAACTTTATCACTGTTTAGTAATGGTAACAAAATTTGTCAGTTTTAAATAAATCTAAATATACATTTACATAAAAAACCATCGGAAATAAATAAACATGTGATATTATGGAAAAAGATTTTAACGTAAAGAAAAGGGATGTTTTGACAAGTCTCCCAAAAAAAAAAGGGAGAGAATATTCAAAGTTGATTTATTTGAAAGAGTTAAAAAATTTACCTTTTGTTAAAATAAAATTTCGACAACTAAGTAAAGTTTTCCTATAAAAATAACTTATTTTTAGAATCCAACTGTAAATAAAGGAAAGACAGAGAATTTCGAGAGTAAGGTATCAGAAAGCCGTAAGTCACAAAAGACATTTCTAGGTCGACAAGTAGAGTGACAATCGGGAAACTGTCACTGGGGAAGGAAGAAGTAAACGGAGAGAGTAAAAAGAGAAACAGTGTCCCAATATCGTCAAAATGGTACTACATACATGGACCCACATTAAAAAGTAGAGTAAAAAATTAAAAGTTTCATTAAAAATAATATAGATAGAGAAAGTGAATATATAAAAAGTAAAGAAATAAGTATATAAACGAATTTAGATCTATGAAAAGATGAGTGGTGGAAAAGTTAATGGATTAAGAAGACGACACAGATCAGACGAGAACTTATGTAGATAATTAATAATACATAAATAAAAAGTTTAAAAATCAAAGATAAATTAATGAAAAATACTTAAGGTCGAACAATAAGTGTAAAATAAACAAAAAAAAAAGAAAATACAATATCCCTGTTTAATTATATCAATAAAATTCACAATGGAGGATTTGACAATCCGTTTCACGGTAATTGTGTTACTTCAAATATCCATGAGTATCTCCTACCACTCACAATATATCCAAAGTGTCACAAATAATAGTACTAGTACTTTTTCAACTATATTGTTTTAATACAAGAGACTATTGACGTTATAAACCCAATAGATTCTCAGAGTACAATCATACACAAATATAAAACCAAAAAACTGAAAATCAAAGAACTAATAAAAGGACAGAATTGAATATTAAAACTTATTTACGAATTACAAAATATGTTTTTTAAAGTCCCGTATACTTAGTACCATGACAGTTAAGAGTGATAAAGACTATCGACACAATTTACCAGTGACTTAATCGCTTGCGACTTGGTTACAAGAATCCCCTTTATGTTTTAATCCAAGGACCCCCGGAGACGGTGTTATGAGAGTTCTATGATTTCCATATACCTACACACATACGATTCAGTGAAGTCAGAACAGGTTGAGACACTCTGGGATACCTGACATCGGGAGGTCCGAGGAGACAGGTGCCGTAAGAGGTACGTTCTTAGGACCTCACCCAACGGTAAAGAAGGAGGTTCCCTAGAAGGTCTGGGTCTCTATCTTGATCGTAAAGAATTCAGAAGACGTGACTGTCCGTCTAAGAAATATATATATTATGACAAAATACACACAAAGACAACTTTCTCTGGAATAAGTTATATGTATCAACTAAGCAATTGTAACTTGAGTGTCGGTTGTCGTATCATAAGTACACACGTATGAGTTAGTACAGGCTGAGAAACTCTGAGATACCTGACATCGGATGGTCCAAGAAGACAGGTACCTTAAAAGGACCGTTCTTATGACCTCGCCCAACGTTAAAAGATGAGGTCCCCTAGAAGGGTTAGGTACCTAACTTGGAAGTAAAGAATACAGAGAAAGTAACAGTCCGTCTAAGAAATGGTGACACGGTGGACCCTTATTGTGACATTAAGTACGGATACACATCGAATAGATTGCACGTCCAGTAGGTAGTCCGTTTACATCGGACAAATGTGAATCTTCGGAATCTGTCGTGAGTCGATACACGAAACCCCCAGTAAAATTTATTCTTTAGTGTCTTTTGTTTTTTTAGTGTTTTTGTAAAAGTGTTTTTCCTTCAAACATCAAACTCTCTCTTTCGTTCTTCAGTCTCATAATGGAACTGAAGTCAACTCTTATATCCACAACCCGTTACATTTTAAAAATGGTGAGATACGTACAGGTGTTTACTAACATTTTTGTGATATTCGTATTCGTGACAAAAAACCCCCCCCTATGTTTATTTAAAATTACTTATTCGTTTAAATGTTCATCCTTTAGGAACCCATTACTCCTAATTGATACAGACAGATCCTATCGTAAATTAAAAGGAGAACATTATTTTGACAGAAACAGGTTGTTCACTAACTCTATTAAGATTTTAGAGTCTTCGTAAATTTTTACAAGAGGAAGAAACGACCTGAAGTTCGAGTTAAAAACAGAGTAATTGTGATATTATAAAAGGTTTGGAGTAAAATAGGAGTATCGTCGACGGAAAATTTATGAATGAAACACGTACATGTCAACTCCTTAGGGTTTGCGGAACTCCCTCTGACACATTTTATTACCTGAGATTAGAAATAACAAAAGTATAGAGGTCTCGTAGAATCGAGGATGGAAGAACGAAGTAACCTCGGAGTTTGAAGTAAAACTGAAGGAATGAGTCATTCTAACCACGTGGGAGGTTCGGTGTTGAAAGACAAACTTACGATACGGGACACTCATTTAATCTTTTGTTTGTCTGTTGTTTTCGTCCCAGGACTCCTTTTTTCGTCACTTATCTCTCGAGAGAAGTTACGTAATAAAAAAGGGAAACAGAGAGTTTAGGACTCGTGGTATCGACGAAAAGATACGAAACTTCTCTTAAAAAAAAACATAAAAAGTATCAAATGGAAACGAGAAAAATAAATACAAACCGACACGACACAGAAGTAACGACGTATACCCTAAAGAGATCAACACAACTCGTCCCTGATGAGAAGAAACACAACGCACTAGAAGAATAACGTCACCGGAGAGAACAACTCCTCGTGTCCGAAATCCGTACGTCAAAGTCATCGACACCACGTGTCCGAGTCAACGAGACACTGTGTACCTTGGAAGGACCTGGTCCCTAGCTTGGAGACAGGGGACGTAACCGTCCGTCTAACAGTTGGTGACCCGGTGGACCCTTCAGGGATGGAAAGAGAGAACTCTCTTCCAATCAGACTATGTTCAATAGGGTAAAACCGACTATCTCGTTCAGACTACATAATAAATAATGTACTTATCACTTATCTGTAAGTCAAATGAATGTGTGATCAAATCACTAATAATAACTTTGTAGATAAAATTGTGGAGGATGTTCGGTTGGTAAAGTCTACATCGTAACTTATTACACGTATCTCACTAAAAAGAGTCCCTTGAATCATAGATTATTTCTTATATCTTTTCAAATTTTCTCATTACACAATGTTCCCACTATTCTCGTTTCTAAGTAACACCACATTCTTATCTATACTCCGTGTGATGTGAATGACCCTGAAAACTTAAGTCTCTTCTTAATTATTTTCTTTCCCGTAAACTCATATTAGGACTTCTGACTTATCTTAAATCCATCCTTTATCTCCCGAAACCTTCTTTTCCCTTTCTCTTTAAAATTGTTACTTCTTTTAATAATTTATAGTATCTTCTTTCCTGACTGGAAATTTTCTTGATTTCACTTTTTATACTGTTTTCTTTCTGTTATCTACTTCAATTTCTCCTTTTTTTCTATTATTATAAAGTATTCTTCTGATATTCAAGGAAATTCTTTCGACTGGAAATAGGATTCTAGTTTTGTTAAGTAAATCTTCATATCGTACTCGTCATCATAGTTTAAACGTAATTTTTATTAGGACGACCAATATGATAATTGTAATATAACTTTCTCTATTTTAATTTCCATCTTCTATCCTATCCGCGGATATTCTTACTGTGTCTACTCACCTTTGTAACCTAATCTCATAAATAAAATGTGTTTCTATGTTTTATCACATAAAATAACGTTTCATTTTATCATATAAAAATGACGTTTGTATACTTGTTCGGTCCGTACACACATATATATCAAATACTCAGAAGGACGAGAGTTAGTATGAGGGGTCTTAAATGTTATTGATAATAGTTGTCGAACCACTTATGGTACGTTATTAAATTTTTTTGTACGTATACAAGTATATGTTTTCTGTTATGATGTTAAAATAAAAAGGGTAAATATCTTCTATAGGTAAATACTTTATACTGGAGAAATATAGGTAACAAGGACATGTACTCTATTACTTTTTAAGGAATTTTTTATTACCAAACCTTTGATTATCCTCCCCTACTTTTTCCTCGGAACCCTCCTTACTCATACACATATTCTCTCTCTCCCTCTCTATTCCTCTTTTTCTTTTACTTCCTTTCTCTTACTCCTTTTCTCTCTCTCTCTCTGACCTCTACTCCTACTCCCTCTCTTCCATTTACCGTTCATTTTCTTAACCCATTTTTCTGTCTTTATAGGGTACTCACAATAATTTAATAAAAAGATATGACCTATGTAACAAAAGGGAAGAAAAAGAGATGTTATAGTATTCATTTTACAATAGATTTCGAAATTCTTTATTTATAGAAACCGGGTAAAAAACTACCCCAGTAAATAAAAAGACTTTAACTCGATGTTTTCAACGAACATATAAAAACTCTAATCAACAAAAAGTCAACGAAGTAAACGATAATAAAATAGGGTAAGACTTCCGACAGAAAAGTGGAACGAATATCAAAGGAAACAACACGTCTTCGAAAATTAAAATTAATCCAGGGTAAACAAATAAAAACGAAAATAAAGGTCATAAGACCCTCCACCTAGTATCTCCTAGAACGACACTAAATACAGTCTCTCACAAAACGGATACAAGAGGAGATCCTCAAAATCAAAGACCAGAATGTAAATCTAGAAGTTAGGTAAAACTCAAATAAAAACACATACCACAATCTTTCACAAGATCAAAGTAAGAAAATGTTCACCAACTGGTCAAAAGGGTCGTGGTGAACAATTTCTCTAACAGAAATTAGGTAACATATAAGAACGAAGGAAACATTTTCTATTCCATAGGTAGTCGTCTGCTTACCTATTCTTTCGACACCATGTATATGTGTTACCTCATAATGAGTCGGTAATTTTTCTTATGTAAACTTAGTCAAGATTGCTCCACCTACTCTGACCTCGGCTAATATGTCTCACTTCATTCGGTCTTTCTTTTTGTGGTTATGTCATATGATTGGGTATATATACCTTAAATCTTTCTACTATTACTATTGGGACATACGTTCTGTCGTTTTCTCTGTGTCTACATATCGTGTCTGAAAACCTGAGACACTCTCTCCCTCTTCCATCCTACTAAACCCTCTTACCGTAACTTTGTGTATATGATAGTATTCTTTGCTTAGTGGTCAGATCTAAGCTATGTCCTATGTCCTACGAACCCCGACCACGTGACCCTACTGGGTCTCTCTACTATACCTCTCCCACCGCCCTCCCCCCAAGTCCTAACTCTTAAGTACATGTGGGCACCACCTAAGCACAGTTACATACCGTTTTGGTCATGTCATAACATTTCATTTTTTTATTTAATTTTTTTTCCCGTTATTTATTTATTTATTTTTCTTTCTTTATAGTAAACCTCCCCTTTCAATTTACAAAGTCTAGAACAGAGTTGGAACTGACTCTGTTTGTGACTTATACGTTTTGTGTCGGGGTGTAAAGTTATGATAGATAAATAAGAAAAGACTTGTATATATAGACAAATGTGTTATAGATATTAAATACGTGTGTTTATATACGATAGTATACATACGTTCATATATACACGTCAATATACTAATGTATTGAATCAGTGTAATATGTGTATCGACACGTTAAACGTAAAAAGTGGTATGTACTATCAGTAGATACAGGGATATATACAGTTAAATTACCTCGAAAAGTTTTCTCAAGAATACTAATGTATCATAATGGGATTAGTTAAATCGGTTGACAGAAAACGACTGATAAATCCAAGAAATAATTTTATTAGAGATTAGTGACAGTAGTTTTTAATGACAATCTCTTTCTAGAAAAAAACATATAAGTACAATAAAACATTTCAAACGTACACACCGTCTATAGTATTTTATAACAGTGTAAACGGACGTTTCAAAAATACACGATACTTAAACTTTAAATCTTTTAGAAATGGATAGACACAAGGGTCTTCTCCGTAAACTCTCGCGGTTTGAAGATCACACTTGTAAAACGAAAACCACTTTTTTTCTTTCTTTTTACGGTGTCGGTACTTTTGTAAAGGAAGACCTCCGTCATTTTCAACGAAGTCTCCGTTAAACATGACGAACGAAAGAAAAGAGCAACGATATAGAAAAAGAGTCGACCTTGTAAAACAATTCTGAAGAGAAATCGTTAGCATAACGACCCAATCAAAAATGTCAAGAATCGATCGACCATACTGTTCTGTAAGATAACATTCGAAACGTACAAGGACTAAGACATTAAGTGAATTGTAAAATCAAAAAGAACCGAATGGGTTAAAGTTGTCGAAGAACCGATTGGTTCTTCTTATAGTGAAAACTTATTACTGGACCTAAAGTGTAGAACTGATTTTGGTCAAATAGTAAGACCATTTTAAGGAGAGTTCCCACTTAAATGAATAACCCTATTGTAAAGTCTTAATCGGATACTTAAAATATAAAAGTTAGTATGAGTTATTTTGAGTGAGTCATAGTTTTCTATTTCTTCATTTAATATTAATGTTTTCATTGTCATAAAGAAATTTGACAATCAGTATTTCATAAATACACTTGGTACATAGCATAGTTCGACTGTTTAATGACAATAATTTATAAATTCTGTTGGTGGATTTGTATTAAAAGTATGACATACACCCTCCCAAATGTTTATAAATCGAATTCATAAGTTGAAAAATAGATTTTTTAATGGATAAAAATTCTATTAAATTTTAAACTGTGAATTCCTGATATAATCTGTCACGACGACGACGACGACGACGACGACGACGACGACGACGACGATTCAGCGAACTCAACACAGGCTGAGACACGCTAGGGAATCCGCCGTCGGTTGGTCCGAGGGCGCAGGGACCCCAAGAGGTCCGTTCTCGTGACCTCACCCAACGGTAAAGGAAGAGGTTACGTACTTTGACTTTTCACTTTCACTATCTATCACGAACGTTCGAATCAACACGGGTCGAGAAAAACGTTGGGGTATCTGATCGGGCGGTCCGAGGAGACAAGTACCTTAAAGACTCTGTTCTTAGGACCTTACCCAACGGTAAAGGAAGAACACCCTAGAAGGGTATCTTGGTTACAGAGGACGTAACTGTCCGTCTAAGGGGAAGTGGTCGCAGTGGACCCTTCGGGGGCTATCATCAAACATGAGTAATAACTTCACTTCACTTCAGTGAGTCAGTACAGGCTGAGAAACGTTGAGGTACCTGACATCGGATGTTCAGAGGAGACAGGTACCTTAAAAGGTCCGTTCTCATCGCCTCATCCAACAGTAAAGGAAGAGGACGTCTGTGAAATGGTAGACTCGGTGGTCCCTTCGGACATAAGTAATAATTTGTCTCTATTAAAGATCACTTACACAAGTAAGAACCTTAAAAACAAAAACTACAATATATAAACCATTAGATAATAAAAGTCTCGGTCATATAACATTGTGAAAATAAAATTTTTACGTAACGGAATTCATATATTAAATAATTAAATATTTTATGATTCTATTAAACAGTTTTTCATTCAAATTCATTCTTATACATCATCGAAGATAACCCTTCAGTAACCAACAACCCTTCACCTTTAGAGAACTACAATGTTCAGTAAAAAGAAGTCCCATGGGAGTCCTAGAAGACTTCCTTTACTATACTCTGTATACTCCTACATTCAGTTTTCGAGTAAACTCAGTCACAATTTATAATTTTCGAATAACTACGAATATTCGAAATTATTTTTTTTAAATACTGACCTTTAATATAGTCTTAATTAAATATGTTAATTAATGTTAATTTCACACGTTTACTCGAATTATTGTTACAGTAAATTGTAAACTTAAGAAAGTGTTAGTAGTAATTTTATATAACTGACATAACTAATCCTGTTCTTTAAAATACAATGTTCTAAATAGTATCTCTTAAAAGGGATTACTACTCTTTAGAACTTACAGATGTACGTTAGAGAGAACAAGTGATGACACAGATCACAAAGATCGTATTATGAATCAGTGTCGTCCATAAATTAATATTTACTCATGTTACTCCACCATGTTTTTTCACTTAGTGAGGGTGTCAGTACAAAATTATCAATATCAATAAAGATAAAAATTTTCTTTTTTATATTCATCGTAAACGTTTGATATTAAATAATCTAAGAGTGAATTCATTTTTACTGTCGAGAGGATCGTATTTATACTAATCGACTTTCTCGACGACAACTAATCAGTGATTCAGTACAGTGACAAAACACTGGGGTACCTGACATTTGACAGTCTGAGGAGACAGGTACCTCAAAGGGTCCGTTCTTATGACCTCACCCAACGATAAAAGAACAAATTCCCTAGAAGGGTTATGTCCCTAGTTTGCGTACAGAGAACGTAACGTCCGCCCAAGAAATAGCAACTCGGTGGACCCTTCGGGATCGACTTCCTCATCGATTACGTATAACGAACGAATGATGTAAGTTCCCTGATAAGACAAAAACGTTTTTAGAAGTACAGTCAACATTCTGTCTATGATACTAAGGAAGGTTAAATATTAAATACTCAATCATAAAATTTGTGAGATAGATTTATACATTATGTCTCATATGAAAAACCTTTTTTACTACTGAAAAGACAATTCTACTATACGTCGATAATAATTTTTTTTCCATCAGGTTTTGTACGTTACCTTTTTCTAAAATTTTTCGTACACTTTATTTTAGCAAACAATTGTTGACCCATTGTAACAAGGTCTATCGAGACACTTTCATAATTTCGACTATTTATGTTGATTAAACTTTTGGACCCTAACGTAATATGGACTAAAATCACATTCGGTCATTTATTTACATGAATTTTTCGCTTTTATTCTAGTTTAATTTCAACGAACGACGATGACGATTCAGCGAAGTCAGCACAGACTGAGACACTCTGGAGCATCTACCGTCGGGTGGTCCGAAGGGGTAGGTACCCTAAGAGGTCTGTTCTTGTGACCTCACCCAACGGTAAAGGAAGAGGTCACGTACTTTCACTTTTCACTTTCCCTTCAGTGAGTCAGCACAGGCTGAGAATCGCTGGGGTACCTGACGTGGTCCGAGGAGGTAGGTACCTAAAAGGTCCGTTCTCATGACCTCACCACACGGTAACGAAAGACTATTTATAAAGAGACATTGTACATTCATAGATTTCTTAAAATCATTTTCTAAAATAATACTCCTGTAAATTTCAATATTTAAGTAATAACACAAAGAGAATTATAAATTCAACATCAGATATAACTTAAGAACTATTTTGAATTTTCTTATAATAGAGTCAATTTAAAGAAAGAGAAGAAAGAAGATAGAATATGAAGATTGAGAAGATAGAGATATAATATAATAAATTAATATAACAGTTCCATGTATGACGAATGAATGTCAATACTTTGGAATTAAGAGAAGAAATAATAATCGAAATATCAGGATTTTAGACAAGTAGTGTTGTATAGGTAAGATACTAAGAAGTTAAACTAATCGTAAAATCAAATAGTAGTTTATATTAAAAGTATATATAATATAAGGGTCACAGGGTTGAACGATTTATTACGGATAAACAATAACATAAAAACTTTCTGTTTAACGGATATACATTTCCTGTACGGTGGTAGGAAAGACAGTTTTAATAAAATTCTATAATGAGATGATATAAGGGTTCAACTTACCCTAATAATTTCTAGATCTCTTTAATTTTTGTATAAAAATATATTGAACGATATAGCAAATTCTTAAGTCAAAGTTAAAATGAAAGTCTCTGTAACAAGTTAATACGAAATGTAATAAAACCTGGTAAAGAAGATGGAAGAATATAAAAAAAGGGTCTCAGTAGGAAATATATGCAAAAGAACATCAACTTTATATGGAAACATTATCAAAAATTATTTAAATATTAAAACATACTATAGTCAAGTCACCGAGTCAGTACAGGCTGAGACGTTGGGGTACCTGACCTCGTGTGGTCCGGACGAACAGGTAATGGTTGAGGGACTCAAGTGAGTTTGAGAACAAGTAACTCAGCCACTACAGTAGGTTAGTAGAGTGGAAGACAGCAGACGAACAGTAGGGCGGAAGTTAGAAGGGGTCGTAGTCCCAGAAAAGTTTACTCAGCCAAGAAGTGTAGTCCCCCGGTTTCATAACCACAAAGTCGAAGTCATAGTCAGGACGGTTACTTATAAGTCCTGACTAAAGGAAATCCTACCTGACCAAACTGGTGGAACGACGGGTTTCCTGAGAGTTCTCAGAAGAGGTTGTGGTGTCAAATTTTCGTAGTCATCAAGTCGTGAGTCGAAAGAAATATCAGGTTGAGAATGTAGGGATGTACTGGTGACCTTTTTAGTACCGAAACTGATCTACCTGAAAATAACCGTTTCATTACAGAGACGAAAAATTATACGACAGATCCAACCAGTATTGAAAGGAGGTTCCTCGTTCGCAAAAAATTAAAGTACCGACGTTAGTGGTAGACGTGACGAAAACCTCAGGGGGATTTATTTCAGAGAGTGACAAAGGGGACAAAGGGGCAGATAAACAACACTTTACTACCCTGATCTACGGTACTAGAATCAAAAGACTTACAACTCTAAATTCGGTTGAAAGAATGAGAGGAGAAAGTGAAAGTAGTTCTCCGAGAAATCAAGAGGAAGTGAAAGACGGTATTCCCACCACAGTAGACGTATAGACTCCAATAACTATAAAGAGGACCGTTAGAACTAAGTTCGAACACGAAGTAGGTCGGGTCGTAAAGAGTACTACATGAGACGTAAATTCAATTTATTCGTCCTACTGTTATATATCGGAACTGCATGGGGAAAGGGATAAACCTTTTTCAGACGACAAAGTACAGGTCAAGATTGACAACGAAGGACAGAACAGATGTCTAAAGAGTCCTCCGTCCAGTCCACCAGACCATAAGGGTAGAGAAAGTCTTAAAAGGTGTCAAGTAACACTAGGTGTGTCAGTTTCCGAAACCGTATCAGTTATTTCGTCATCTATAAAAAGACCTAGAGAGAACCAAATAACTACTAGGTCGTCTACAACCGTTAAACTAGAGACCAAGGAGACGGAAAAGATTTTGGTCGAACTTGTAGACCTTCAAGTACCAAGTGTATGACAAATTCGGACCGAACCTCTTAAAACTCGTAATGAAACGATCGTACACTCTACTCATGTTGACACAAACTTGTAAGAAACCGTAACGGAAAGAAACCCTAACCTTTCTTTTGACTGGAAAAGGTCAGGACGCTGGTGACGACACAAAAGGTTTAAAGGACCGTATAAACCACGTCGTGAAGGTTTCGTAGTAGAAAATCCTAAACTTTATCGAGTTGACCTTAGGGTAGTGAAGGTACTCGAAACAAACATCACTCCAAAGGATTCCGGGTCAACTGAAGTGTAAGGTCCTAAAAATACTATATCTTAATTTATTATGGTATATAATTGGGACCCTATCTTGGGTGTAAAGGGTGTAATGTCCACCTAAGAAATGGTGGACTCGGTAGTCTCTTCGGGTTCTTATACCTACACCCATCAAACAGGTAAGAAGTCCCCTTGAAGGGTAGGATCCTTGGTTTGAACCCAGAGGACGTAACGTCCGTCTAGGAAATAGTCGACTCGATGGACCCTTTGAGGGTCTATTTAAATTTATATTATTTATCTACCTTCAAAAATCTACCCGAACTTATTAAAAGATTATTACAGTCATAAGGATGTACTTATCTAATAACAACCGACCCATTTATGGAAAACGAAATTACCGTATTTGTTCGACTCTCGATACAACATACAACATAAAACAGAACAAAACAACGTACCAAAGAAAAAAAATATTTTCGTATAGAAAATTTTTACGTCTGTTTCGAGACCAACCAGGTAAAATCGGTAATTGAAAAGGTTTCGAAGAAAGATAAGTCGTACTAAACTTTCAATCTTCTGTTAGAATCTTGAAACCCGATAGAAGTACTAGGTCCGAATAAAAACGTGATAAAGATATCCTGGTTTAGAAGGTGGAAAATGAAGGTTACTAGATTTGTTACCTAATAAAATATCGTGAAATCAATTCACTACGAACAAAAGAGTAAGAAAACGGTGTTTAGAAACATTATATAAATAATAGGCCAATAGAGATCGTTTAGGGTTAAAATCATCATAAAGGTCAGAGACATGTAGAGTTAATTATACTCTAATTCGAGACATCTCGACGGAACTAAAGACAAGAAATAATATTGACTTACGATTTGAAGTTAAGACACTTGACGATTCATAGGATTTTACAAAAAAAAAAGAAAATGAAAAAATCCTCCAATAAAAATAACGAACGTTGATTTATCGGTGAATATTTGTTCTTTTATTTTACTAAGAGGGATAGACTAGGGATCAATTTTTTGTTTGCTTGTTTGTTTGTTTTTTGACCTACAAATGTTTCAATACGAGTCGTACTTAATAGATACTAGTAAAATATTTAGAAGATTTGAACTAGAAATGACCATAAGTTACACAAGAGTCTTACTTCCAAAAAGAGTACAATTAAAAAATCGTTATTCATGACAATTATCCTTTTCTTACTTTATCTCTAAATTTTTACTTTATACACTATTCTGTAGTGTCATAATTTCATTTTCGAAAAGTCGTACAGAATCCTTTCCGTTTCTTTGAGGAAAGAACAGAAAATCTTATACCTCAGGACTAAACATACTTCCCTTTGGGTACTTCTACCTACCACAGAACGTGTAAGGAGTACACGATATCCTCCTTCAGTTATCTGGATCACAGTCCTACTTTGATCGTGTAGTCTGTCTTCTAATCTCCTTATGGTAGTCAAGGATACTTTGATGTGAATGTCGAGACGAGTCTGTTCTATTACGTTTATAAAATTTATCAAACAAAGTAGAATGTAAATTTAATGAAAAAGAGGTCTCCTTCGTTTCAAACCTTTACGAAGAATGCGAATAAGAAACAAAGTGTCGTTTCCTATAATCTCTTTAAGTGTTTAATACCAAGATTTTAATACCTCCTAAGTTACTTAAATGATAAGAGATCCAATCAAAGTATAAAGTATTATACTGAATATTAAATAATCTTCAATTTAGATATGTCCTTATGGTTGATGTAAAAAAAAAACTCTTAGGAGGTTTCAGTTACAAATGTATTGTCATTGTTAATCTAAAGAGATTGTTGTGATGATGAAGATCGGAAACTAAATCTCTTTTATCCTTCAATGATATGACACGAGAAACTTGGACAGTCAAACAAGATATATCCTGGACCGGTGTGTGTCTATATAAGAACAATACCCAACTTAACACAGGGGTTTGGGTGGGGGTGGAGGTTTGAGAAGGGTGTGGTTAGTTCAAGAAAATAACTGTAAGATTGGGACTCAGGATATCTTGCATTGTTTAAATCGTTGTCCCGGAAAGTTCTCCAATAATTTTAATTTACTCTAGCTAACCGACTAGAATTAAGTGTTCTGAGATAAACCTGTATCTGAAGTTTTACACTAAGTCAATTTTAAGTACAAAAGATTTTATATATATAATACAATATATATGATATATACATATACATATGTTTTCGAAAAGATGAATTCTTAAAAACGGATCGATTTTTACATGTCGTAAACTAAGATGAACAAACTAAATCATACTTATCTTACGATCTAAAGATTAAATATAAGTGAGTTTTAAAAATATAACAAGGTACATAAAACCGTACGTCATAATGACCATTTTCAAATGTTTCAAGTAATAGAAGTCAAGTCAAGTCAGAGAGTCAGTACAGACTGAGAAATGGTTGGGGTCCTTAATGTTGTGTGGTCCGAAGGGACAGGTAGTAGTTCATGGTCTTCAACGAGTTTGAGTACAGGTAGTTCAGTAACTATGGTAAGTCAGTAGAAGAGGAGAACAGTAGAGGAAGAGGAAGATGTAAGTTAGAAAGGGTCGTAGTCCTAGAAAAGATTCCTCAGTCAAGAAGAGTAGTCCAGGGGTTTCATAATCTCGAAGTCGAAGTCGTAGTCAGGAAGGTTACTTATAAGTCCTAACTAAAGAGAATCCTACCTGAACAAACTAGAGGAACGTCAGGTTCCCTGAGAGTTCTCAGAAGAGATCGTGGTGTCAAGTTTGCGTAGTTAAGAAACCTCGAGTCGAAAAAAATACCAGGTTGAGAGTTTAAGTATGTACTGATAACCTTTTTGGTATTGAAACTGATCTACCTTTAAACAACCGTTTTATTACAGAGACGAAAAAATACTACGACAGATAAAACCAGTATCGAAAAGAAGGTTTTCACTAAATTAAAGTACTGACGTCAGTGGTAGACGTCACTAAAACCTCGGCTTCTTATATCAGAGTGAGACAGGTAACAAATGGACAGATAAACGGTACTTCACTACTTTGGTCTTCGGTAGTAGAACCAAAAAACTTACAACTCAAAATACGAATGAAAAAGTGAGATGAGAAAGTGAAAGTAATTCTCCGAGAAAACAAGAAGAAGTGAAAGACTGTATTCCCACCACAGTGGAAGTATAGTCTCCGTTAGAACTAAAATCGAACACGGAGTTGATCGGACCGTAAATTGTATTACATGAAACGTATATTCAATTGATTTGTCCCACTGTTACATATCGGAACTACATGAGGAAAGGACTAAATCTTGGTCAGACAACAAGGTACAGGTCAAGATCGACAACGAAGGACTGGACGTATGTCTAAAGAGTTCTCCGTCCAGTCCACCATACCATAAGGGTAGAGAACTTCTTAAAAAGGTGTCATACAACACTAGGTGTGTCAGTTTTCGAAATCATATCAGTTATTTCGTCTTCATCTAGAAAAGACCTTGAGAGAACGAAAAAGCTACTAGGTCACCTACAACCGTTAAACTAGAGACCAAGGAGACGGAACAGATTTAGGTCGAACTTACAGACCCTCAAGAACCAAGTACATGATTACTTTGGATCGAACCTCTTAAAAGTCGTAATGAAACGATCGTACACTCTACTGACATTAACACACCATCAAACTTGTAAGAAACCGTAACGGAAAGAAACCCTAACCTTACTTTTGACTGAAAGAGGTCAGGACACCGGTGACGACTCGAAAGGTTTAAACGACCGTATAACTCACGTCGTGAATGTGTTATCGTAGAAAATCCTAAACTTTATCGAGTCGACCTTACGGTAGTGGAGGTGATCGAAACAAGCATCACTACGAAGGATTCCGGGTGAACTGAAGTGTAAGGTACCACAGACCGAGATCCACTCACTAGACCCAGTAATTCTAGGTACCCCAATAGACCTAGTAATTCTATAATTCTAGTAATTCTAAACATATTAAGAAGACACATAAGAACGTTGGAGAAGAATTATCGAAGACGAAGACAATCCAGCTATGGTAAAGACAGGAAGTGACACGGGTAGAAACACTAACTTTTAAAAAACTTACTCAAAAACTTGAAGATAAGGGTAAGACTCTTATATTTCTCTATAACAATTGTTTTGTCCTTCAATTACACTATATCACAATAATTGATTTCATCTCTAAAACAATTTTAGAGTGTTTTAAAATACGATCACAGGTAGTAAAATAGTATGGAATAAGTTCTAAGGTTTCCACTAATTCAATTTTACTCTGGTGATCTCGGGAGTAGGTTATACTAGTTATAAGAATATTCTTCTCTTTCTCTAGGTCCACTTGTGTATATCTCTTTTCCGACACACACTCCTGTATGGTTCTTCTGACTGTAGACATTCAATTCTTTTTTTCAGAATCCTCTTTGGTTTAGACAACTGTGGGACTAGAACCTGTAATCTGAGGTTTTGGTACTCTTTATTAAAAGACAACAAATTCGGTGGGTCAGACACTATAAAACAATACTGTCAGGATCGTTTGATTATGTTAAGGGTAGAAAGGTTATAGAAAAGAAAGTCCTAGTAGAAAAAAAAAATGGGAGAATCATACTTACTCTATTAAAAGTCCCATGTTAGTTAGTAATAAATACTACATCCATTAAAAAGTTCGAAGACTCATAGGACTACGACATGTCTATAACGTGTAAGATGTAAGTACGTCGTCGAATTGATAAAGACACAAGGAGTTTTAGGTCAGGAATTAAGCTGGTTCATATGAAACTAAAAATACCATACGTTTTTAAGTTCAATTCACCCGGTATCCTTCTTACTGGTACTTGTTTCGATCACCTTTACTTCCTTAAGGGCAACTCGATAAAGTTTAGGATTTTCTACTACGAGACTTTCACGTCTCGAGTTATACGGTCGTTTAAACCTTTTGAGTCGTCACCGGTGTCCTGACATTTTCCAGTCAAAAGTAAGGTTAGGGTTTCTTTCGGTTACGGTTTCTTACGAGTTTGATGGAGTGTTGACGTGAGTAGAGTATACGATCGTTTTAGTATGAGTTTTAAAGGGTTCGGTCCGAAGTTGTCATGTACTTGGTACTTGAAGGTCTACAAGTTCGACCAAAATCTTTTCCGTCTCCTTAGTCTCTGGTTTAACGGTTGTAGTTAACCTAGTAGTTTTTTCGTTTTCTCAAGGTCTTTTTGTAGATGAAGACGAAATAACTGATACGGTTTCCGAAACTGACACACCTACTGTTACTTGACACCTTTTAAGACTTTCTCGACCTTTATGGTCTGGTAGACTGGACGGAGAACTCTTTAGACATACGTCCAGTCCTTCGTTGTCAATCTTGACCTGTACCTTGTTGTCTGAACAAGGTTTATTCTTTTCCTCAGGTTGTTTCGACATATTACAGTGGTACGAATAAATTGAATATACGTCTCATGTAGTACTCTGTGCGACCTGACCTTCTTTGTGTTCGATCTTAGTTCTAACGGCCCTCTTTCTAGTCTATACGTCTACTGTGGTGGGACTACCGTCTTTGACTTCTCCTTGATTTTTCGGAGAACTGCTTCCACTTTCTCCTCTCACTTTTTCAACCGAATTTCGAGTTGTAAGTCTTTTGCTTCTAGTACCGTAGGCCAGGGTAGTGGAGTACCGTTTATCTACCCCTTTGACACTTTTGTCACAGTCTGAGATAAAACCCCCCGAGGTTTTAGTTACGTCTTCCACTGACGTCGATACTTTAATTTTCTACGAATGAGGAACCTTCCTTTAAATACTGGTTGGATCTGTCGTATAATTTTTCGTCTCTGTAATGAAACGGTCATTTCCAGGTAGATCAGTTTCGATACTAAAAAGGTCACCAGTACATACCTACACTCTCAACCTGACACTTCTTTCAACATACGACTTCTTAACTACGAAAACTTGACACCACAACCTCTTCTGAGGACTCTCAGGGAACCTTACATTCCGCTAGATCGGTCAGGTAGGATTTCCTTTAGTCACGACTTATAAGTGACTTTCCTGACTACGACTTCGACTTTGTGGTTATGAAACCAGGAGACTACACTTCTTAACTGAGTAAACTTTTATGGGACTACGACCCTCTCTAACTTTCGTCCTACTCTTCCCCTGCCGTCTCCTACTCTACCAACCTACTATAGTGACTGAGTTACCTCTACTCAAACTCATTTGAGACCCTCAACCATTATCTGTCCCTCCGGACCGTACGACATCAGGTACCCCAGTGATTCTCAACCTGTACTGATTCGTTGACTCGAATTTTTAAGTTCACGGAGGACAACTCCGAGAGAATAATTGTCTATTTTTAGATCGGTTTTTTTTTTTTTTTCAAAATAATTTAATTTAAGAACCATGAATTTGTTCGGACTCACGTGTGAGGGTTTCTGAAGTCATTATATAAAGTGACAAAATCATCCCACGTGTTAAAGGGTTATACTTTAAAACCGTCTCAGTAACAAGATTTCGGAATAACTGATTTTGGTAGTTAACTTATCATATAGGAGAATCGAATTAATTTAAATTAGGTACACAAAGTTTATCTTTCTACCGATTTAAGTAAAACCTCCTAAAGGAAAGTAAATAAATGAAAACTGAACTCTCATAACAACTTGTGACTTTTTAATGTTCATCAAACGTGAAAATCTAAGACTATAAAAGATGACTCTTTCATAAATCGATAATGAAAGTATAGATTTTTTTTTTTTTTAGGAACCGTTCTATATTCGAGACCGTTAGTAAATGAGAAACGTCTATTCTGAGAATTTAAATGTAAAGAACACAGTCAAAAACCAACTTAAGGTTTATATAAACGTATGTATCTCGATCTGTATTAGTTACCCATGATAGGAGAATAACGACTGATAGGAAACATCCCGACCAGATGAGAGTCTACACATTCAACGGAAAATAACTTGTCTTCAACGGTTTAAGACATCAAGAATGACGAAAATCCTTGTATCTGTTCTTCAGTGGTCTAGTCGTACATATTTTCCTCTTTCTTTAGTCATGATTACTCACAAATCGAATCCAGTCTGTGAACTACATTTAGAAAGGATGTCGTAATATAATTAGGGAGGGTCTTTGGAAGATTTCGTCTATAAACATAGAAGTTAAATCTCTTCTTTGACTCCGAATATAATCCGATTTTTATTAATAGTTTATCGGTAGATAAGGATAAAGTTTCAATTATGGAGACTTCGGTAATATCTGGTTGACTCAGTAGACAGAGTGTTTATCTTTGGGTCACACGACCGTAACGAGGAACACTGTAAACTTCAGTGACACTCGTCACAGTTGTCGTTCACCGGTATAGTTTCTTCTTTAAGAATATATT
Source organism: Capra ibex (assembly GCA_006410555.1). Lineage (NCBI taxonomy): Eukaryota > Metazoa > Chordata > Mammalia > Artiodactyla > Bovidae > Capra > Capra ibex. The sequence goes on along the minus strand of SJYO01012347.1, from coordinate 6,495,376 downwards.
ACTTCGTAAACCGGTCTTTTTGTTGTAGTCTACCTGGTACTCAGTCGTGTCAAAACAAAAAAAAAGGGGGGTCGTGTGTTAGACTTAAGTGAGGCGACACAAGGAGACAATTTTGACAAACACAGGACTCGCTGTAATAAAGTGTTAAAGATTCATGTTTGTCAATGTAAAACTCAATACATTACAAGGGAGAAGACTTTCTCAATTGACCTGAACTTTGTAGACGAATCTAGGGACATCCTTTACGAATACAATACCAAACCCCGAATATTTTTGTTATTATAAATAACTCTTGAGGAGACGACCCGTGATACGATTCACTAAAGTGTGTACAACCCCACCTCTCCGTCTTATTGGATCCAACAAATAAACTCTTCGTTTAGGAAACACTCATCAGGTAGTAATTATACATTTAGGGGACATAATAACGAAATGACCGTGTAAGGAAAGAGTGAACAAGGAAAGTGTTGAGTTTTCTCTTAGTAAGTTCTGACTCAATGAACAGTAAGGAAAAAACTGATCTGTTTTTCGTTTCTTTCTTTACTTCCTTCCGTAAACGAACGAGTCTTTCGGAGGAAATTCTTCAACTTTCCCCGACATTAATCAAGATTTTATGGTAGAATATAGGTGACACGTATATGAAAAGTGAGTTCTTTTAACTTGTAACCTCTGGTTTCCCGATCCTTACATTTTACTACGTCGATTTAAGGTAAATCTTTATCAACATTACGTTAAGGGTCATCGACCTTACTAAACTAGAAGGATAGACCTCTTCTTTAACTTGGGACGTTATAGTGGTTATAAAATATTGAGGAGAGACTAATAACAATATTTGACTGTCACTAACTAAAACTCATTAATAAGACTTTTTACTTAATCTAATTTTTTATTAGAAGAACTAATATCTCTTCGGATCACGTAAAAAATTTTTTTTAATCACGAAAAAATCTTACTGACTACTACATTGTAAACTGATCGTGACACCTAGAGAATGTACGATAATCTGAAATGAAAGTTTTTGTGACAAATTCAATTTCCGGTTTAAAAATCATTTTAGGGTTAACACCCATTTTAAGAAGACCTTCCTTCACCGTACATTAATTTCGTCGGTCCTTTAGTCTTAGTCCCCCGGACTACACATAAGAACCGAATTGGTAGTCAATAGAGGTACTCGGGTCCACTGGAGAGACCCAGACTAGAAAGACGAAGGCATTTTACTTCCTCAAGTTCCTCCACGAGAAACTCCAGGAAAGGAGAACTTGTAAGACAAAAATACATAATGTATTAGGGTAAAATACATTTAATTACCAGATCAAAAGTATATCCTGAGATTTCATTGTAACCTTTCGCTAATTCCCTTTCACATCTCTTTCTGATCGATAATCCTCTATTTTATCAAAGAAATACAAAGTAACGAATACGTTTCTACCAGAGTTCTCAGCATGAAAAATTTAAAATTAAAAGTAAGTTTAGTGGGTCCTTAGAACAATTTTACGTCTGAGACTAACCATCCAAACTCTTCTCCGGACTCTTATACGTAATAGAAATCGTGCAAAGTCTCACGAGAGGAACAACGACCAAAGTCTCATGTAAAATTCATCGTTCCGAGACTGATATTTAGATTTCATACATATTCTTAGACTGTCTATTAATTTTTAAGTCTAAGGTTCTAATCGAGAGGTTTTTAAACTTCTGATCTGACGCCCAATGGTTGGGACTTAAGAATTGTTCGCAGGACACACTTTGACTACATCCTCAAATTCTTGAGTTTGATTTATGTAAATTCTTAATGATAATATCTCAGTATCTTCCCTAAACAGAAGGTCGGGAAGAGATGAAACATGTCCAATAAAAAAGTCAGTGACTGATTAAAAGACTACGTAAACAAAAGTTTTAATGGCACACTTTGGCCAAGACACCAAACGAACAGAAGAGTAAAGTACTTAATAGAGAACAGATTAATCTTCCCGTCAAGACACATATCACGAAAACATCGAAAAAAAAAAAAAACAGAAACAAAAAAGTTGAATACCAGGTCTCTTGACAGATGGGAATTGTTCCTAAACACTTCAGTGGTATTTCCTTCATAAGAACGGACCTCTTAGGGGCCCTGCCCCCTCGGACCACCCGACGATAGATACCCCAGTGTGACTCAGCCTGTGCTGACTTCACTGAATCGTCGTCGTCGTCGTATTTCCCTCATTCGACATCATCTATCTTATGGTATGACCTTTATTCTCTCGGACTCGGGAGCAAGGTCGTGATGACTGGTAAGTAATTAGGTAAGTGACTAAGTAGGATACGAAAAGAGTGTGGACTTTAACCCTCTAGAACCCATAGTGTTCAATTCAATGATTTAATAATTAATTTAATCAATCTGTATTTGATTTGTCATACCACTAGATCACCCTCAACGGTTCTTACTTTTATTACTAATTCAAGTCTCCATATTAACGATATTATGTGTCTTTCGAACTTTTACCAGTGACTTAAAGAAACGAAACTTCTTTTATAAACTGGATAGACAAAGTAAACACTCGTACTATTCTCTTTTATACTCTAATAATACATGTGACTTCTATCATACGTCTACTCATACTTGTACACCGACATAATCCATTTAAGTTTTCGAACAATTTATTTCAGTAAAGGTAACATCTCTGATATAACCCAGTTCCAAGAGGTCTCTTTGTCTCGGTTATTATTTATATAATCTATATCTATATCAATCTCCACTTTCCTCTAAAGGATATCCTTAACCTAGTGTATCAATTCCGCCGGTTTTACAGAATCTTACACGACAGACGTTTGTCCTCTGGGTCCTTTCGCTCTCCATCTTAAGTCAGGTTCAAACTCTCGGTCTCTTAACCCTCTGGTTCGCATGACCTGACTCAGTCGTTAAGACTCTTGGTCTTCCCGTTCTCTTATACCCATAGAGTCTAGTTATCGTCTAGGTGGGAACGAGGTGTAAAAACGGGACACACACGGAGGTTATCTTAACCGACTACGGAAAGGTGTATTCCCTCCCTGTAGACGAAATAAGCCAACTTAAGTTTACGATTAGAGAAGATCTATAAGGGAGTAACTTTGTAGATCTTTATTCCAAAGTGTTCGAGAGTCACGTAGGGAATCAAGTTAGTTCAACTGTGTTTTTTTAATTCGTAGTATCTCTGTCTCTTCTTTTTTTTTTAGTTTTGTAATACAATTTTTTAAATCTCTATTTGGAACCACATAATGTAAACTTTAAAATTTATTGAAGATAGTACACTATGTCATTAAAGAGACAACCTAGATTCCGTTATTAAAAGAGAACGGGAGGGACTCAAGTAAATCCCTCACGAAGTAAGTTGTTGATAGATAAAAAATCAAGGTTTAATATATGGTCTTTGACAAGATCTGAGACCTCTATTTTATCTTTTAGTAATTTTATTTGTTTAGGAGTACATATATGGTTATAAAATTACCCTCTATAAGACTGACCCCCCTGTTTACTTTTAATTTGAAGAATCGTATGATTGACTACTCCCATCTTTTTCTTATATCCTCCCTTTCTCTTACCCCGTAAAACCCTCCTCCCACTACCACTAAAGAATCCCTCCTTTCTGAAGTAACTTTTATTCTCTAAACTAGTCCTTGGATTCCTCCCACCTCTCACTCAAAATATCAAATACCCAAGAGTCTGTCCTTTATCTTTCCTGTCCACGGGATCACGTACACCGTTCAAGTTTCCGGTGGTCTTTCTAGTTACATCGATCTAGCGTCCTCGTTTTAACTCCTTTGTATAACAAATCTTTGAAACATACGGTATGTTTTTTAACACTGAAAATGATACTCACTTTACCCCTCGTGCTAGACAACTGTTGTCTGTAATCCTTTCTTTCTACTCAGTTCCTCTGTTTGATCTTAACCACAACCGTTCGATGTCGAGTATCTAGTGTAAACCGGTGGAAGGACAAAATTATTTATTGCAAAATGTCTTTGTGTCGTGTAAGTAATTAACATATGACAACTACCTTACGAAAGTTTAAAACCGTCTCAATCCATGGACGTTGTCCTGGAATACCAGACGTTATGGATTTTGTGAGCGATAGAGTAGGAACGTCCTTTTTCACGTGTGCGAACTTGATCTTCCAATAATATTAGATTCACTTACTATGTCCATCGAACATAATCCTATCCTCATTTCTTTTACTACTTTTCACAAGTTTATGGTCCGTATAAAACTTCCACTTTCCATTCATACACGACTATCTCCTTTTCATATTCTCTTTTGTTGTTGTTTTTTAATGTCTACTGAAGAAAAAAATCCGGACTCGTAACCCTTTCTGTCTCATAACTAAGTAACTGACCAAAATCCTTCTAACTCAAATAACTAAAAATCATTCTAAACACCCTTCTCGTCCAAACCTCCATGTCTAATCCTCAAATTAGAAACTCTATGAATGTAGAGTCGTCTATATAGGTGATCTTTCAACATACCGATTCAAATCTCAAGTCTCTACAGACTCGAGTACTATGTTTAAACCTTCAAAAGTCGTATTTTTTAAGTACACGCTCTAGTATCCCTTCAATACCATACTTTAGTTCTCCAAAATTCCAATCTTGACTCTAAACTCGGCAAGATCACAAACCTCCAGTACTCTATGACATTTGGGTCGTTTTGACTTACTCTTCCTCTTCGAGCTTTTTAACCCTCTCTTTGTTGAATACTTTTGGACCAACGACTCTTATCTCTGATATAAATCCTCTGATAAGACTCGGAATAATCATGACGACCGGATATCTATTCTACTCCTACCTCTTAAACAATAACCGAATTTTATAACTCCATCACTATTGGAACTCCTTTCAAGACCACCGTATACCCCACTTTACGATTAACCTGTCCTAAGTTCTCTGACCTTTCTTTCCTTGACTTCTGTCGAATATTTCTTTTGAATCTTCAAACGGAGATTTCCTCTCGTTTTTGCCATCTTTTTCCTACACCAAAACTCTAAAAAAAAAAAGGAATAAAAAAAGTTCTACCCTCTTTATCGCCTTACGAACATACGAAAACACTATTAAAACAGTTCTCCCTTTCAATTTTACAGGTTCTGTTTCTTTTTAAGGACCTCGTCACACAAACTCGTCCACGTGTTCACCTTCTTTACAGGAAGTTGTTTTTGTGTCCGACAAGTAAGTTTCGTTGTCTTCCCTTTTGTCTTACATATCCGTGTCTATGTTTATCCACTGAACTAACATCGTTAAACCTTGCAAAAGAAAAGAAACGAAAAAGAGAAGAAAAGGAAAAAGAAAAAAAAAAAAAATTCGTTCCAGTTGACGACACCCCTTTTCGTCTTCGCTAGAACTTTGATACTCTCACTTCCTCATCTCCCGTAAAGTCAAGTCAAGTCAAGTCGGCCAGTCAACACAGGCTGAGAAACGCTGGGGTACTTAGCGTCGTGTGGTCCGGAGGGACAGGTAGTGGTTGAGCCCCTCAAATGAGTTTGAGGACAGGTAGCTCAGTCACTACGGTAGGTCGGTAGAGTAGGAGACAACAGGGGAAGAGGACGGAGGTCAGGGAGGGTCGTATTCCCAGAAAAAGTTACTCAGTTGAGAAACGTACTACACCGGTTTCATAAACTCAAAGTCGAAATCGTAGTTAGGAAGGTTTCTTGTGGGTCTTGACTAGAGGAAAATCTTACCTGACCAACCTAGAGGAACGTCAGGTTCCCTGAGAGTTCTCAGAAGAGGTTGTGGTGTCAAGTTTTCGTAGTCAAGAAACCACGAGTCGAAATTTGTAGGAGTTTCTCTTCCAGTTCATCTATCTACCACGTACCCCACATATGTCATCTCGAAGTCTTATCATCTCATCTTATGGTTCCCGATTCCAAGTTTTGTTTATTTTTAAATACTATTATTATATCTTATTTTTCTAAGACTTATAGGTTGTTCTACTATTCTTTACTACCAAATTTTGAAAGTCATTTACCTGTTAACACGTTGATAATATTATTAAAAGGTCATTCACATGATTGTACCTTTTTAGGGGAGTTTGTTAAAAATTCTCTTGAGGAATATGAGATCTGGTAATAATTCTGTTAAACTGTTCACCGTATCTATAATTCTAAGGTTTCTGGGTAAGGACCTTTCACTACCGTACCTGAATGTGAAGTGCAGATAGACGAAAAGTGACTATTGGTGTGTCGAATTTAAATGTAAAATTCATGGATTTAGTGTATTAATTAACTTCACATCGGAAATAAAAAACTTGGAAGTTTAATTTTTTATATTATTAGATAATGTATCTCTACATCGAGGGTAGAGGATGAAGTTATTAACAAAGTTGACTATGTCAATTGAAAGAAAATAGTTTGAAAAATAAAACATAAACGAATATCGACTGATCGTTACATAGTCTATTTGTTGTTTCCCTGACTCGGTATGTATATGTACATAGGTAAGAAGGGCTTCAGGGGAGGGGACAGGTACATTGTGACTCGTCTCAAGAGACGTGATATGTCATCCAGAAAAAACCACAAGGTAAAATTTATATCGACACACATGCACAGATAAGGTTTGAGGGATTGATAGGGAAGGGGAGTAGGAATGAAAGGGGATGACTCGTTTCTCTTCAAACGAGAGGTTCGGACACTCAAACACTTTGTACAATAATATTTGATTATAGTAAATAAAGATTGTAAGGTTCAGTAGTGAGACTTGGCGTAAAAACATTTCCGACTAAGACAGTAAGTTGTAGATTCTGAATGGAAACAGTTGTGAAAGTAATCGGTCGAGAAACAGTAAACATCTTAATTAATAAAGTTCCTTCAGAGAGTACATTTAGTGGTTGTATAAATTGTACGATTAAGTAAGAAACTTTTATCATAAATTTTACTATCATAGTGTCCTCAAAGAAACTTGTTACGTTCTTCGGAACATGTTGATTTATCTTATTTAAAATCTGTATCCACTTAGTTCTTTGTTTTGGGTTTAATTCACACCCAGTGAGGAGACTCTACTAAAGAAATCGTTTTTACCAAAGATTAAAGTCCAAAATGGGAGTTTTCTGAAAATCCTAAAGATGTGTTCACACTAAAAGGGGACCATAGATTGTCGACCGTAAATCTACTAGAATGGATCAGGACGACTAGAGTTCACCGAAGTTGGACGTTAACGAACCTCGCCCCGTAGCCAAGGGTCGGTCTCTCACCCCGACCCAACACCGTCACTTTCGTGATCGAGGATCGGTGATCTGGACAAGTCACTGTTCCCGGGACCGGGAAGTCGAAACGTGTTTCCTTAAAGGTGTTTCCACCTTGCATCACTTCGTTGAGTTAATAAATAATTCTCCTACTTCTTGTGTCTTGTGTAACAATCTGTGTGCCAAACTGAGTCTCCTTCTCATGGACTCAGCGTGGGAGTACCGTCGAACTTAATGAAAATACTCCGTAAAAAAGACCAAAAGGAAACCGGTTAATAAAACTAAACAGACCAAGTGACAGGTAGAAACCATATAAAGTCGTAGAAAGGTACACACGTGTGTGTAGAGAATCGGTTCTACCTAAGATGTTTTCTCGGGACACCCATCGGACTGTAATCAATTGTAGTGAAGGGGAAACTAGAGGTTCCTCTGAAAGACACGTACACACCAGTCCCTCCACGGGACTGAAGTTCTTACCCTTGACACACCAGTCCCGTCCCGGGTCGGAGGAGGGAATAAACAGGACGATAAGAGGAGAACCTCAAAACCATTTATTCCTTACTTAGAGGATAACAAAATGGGACTCTCCTCCCCCATGTAGACGGAAGACGGAGTGATATGGTATTCATTATAAATGGAGGGTACGACTACTAAAGGTTTAAACATAGAAAATAGGTTTAGAGAAGAAATTCGAAGTTAGTGTATATAAGTCGATAGAAGGACTATCGAGGGAATCCCATTAAGTTTGTATTAAGTAAGGTTTCTCTAATAAATGTGAAAAACGATGGAGATGACACTCTTTCTTCTACTAAGAGTAGTCTAACAATTATAAAGTCTTTTAGAACTGTCGTGAGACTTTCCTTCGTGTCAATAACAGTTCCTGGGGTGTCCTTGAGACACCTCTTTGAAGTCAATGTAGACACATCTTATGTCAAAGGAACTTTACTTCTCTGAGATGGGACTATTTGATGTTAGTACCGTAGGCTAGAGTAGTGAAGTACCGTACCCCTTTGTCACCTTTGTCACCGACTGAAATAAAACCCCCCCGAGGTTTTAGTGACGTCTACCACTAACGTCGGTACTTCAATTTTCTGTGAATGAGGAAGGTTCCTTTCAATACTGGTTGGATCTGTCGTATAATATTTCGTCTCTGTAATGAAACAGTTGTTTCCAGACAGATCAGTCCGATACCAAAAACGTCATCAGTACATACCTACACTCTCAACCTGATATTTCTTTCGACTCACGACTTCTTAACTACGAAAACTTGACACCACAACCTCTTCTGAGAACTCTCAGGGAACCTGACGTTCCTCTAGGTTGGTCAGGTAGGATTTCGTCTAGTCAGGACCCACAAGTAACCTTCCTGACTACGATTTCGACTTTGAGGTTATGAAACCGGTGGACTACGCTTCTCGACTGAGTAAACTTTTCTGGGACTACGACTCTTTCTAACGTCCGTCCTCCTCTTCCCCTACTGTCTCCTACTCTACCAACCTACCGTAGTGGTTGAGTCACCTGTACCCAAACCCATGCGAGGCCCTCAACCACTATCTGTCCCTCCGGACCGCACTACACCAAGCACCCCGACGTTTCTCAACCTGTGTTGACTCTTTGTCTTGACTTGACTTGATGGGACTGTTTGCTATCCCTTTGTCTTTCCTTCACCAATGACGAATGTGATAGATATCAGTTCGTATCTTGTACTAGTCCTGACAGCGTGATCCGAGGAGAATGTTCTACTCTAAACACGGTGAACGGGTAGTTGGAGTAATAAATCTTACTGAGAGAACAACTTTAATCTTTAAAGAATCAACTTTCAACGTAGACGTCACAAACTTACTCTGTTCCGTAAGGAACGAGTGATAGAACTCAAGTCTTACGACTCAATTAAGAACTTCTTTTGCCGTAACTTGTACATAGTTTGGATCGATAAAACTAAGTCGTTCGGTCTTGTCAATATTCACTCTTATAGTCTCTTAAACCCCTACCATAGGTACAAAGACTTTTTCCTTTTCAAGTCGACCGACTACTTACTTTAGATCCTCAACAGATGGATACCTTTGTTATTCTACGAACTCCTGATGATTCTAGAGGAACACTATAAAATTTCTACTTTATTTCCGAAATAACTTCTTTTGTTGGTTTTAGACCTAGTAGACAAATGGGAGAGATAGACGTTCGACAAAAGACCAAAATATTACCTTGGCAGTGAACGGGTTCGGTTCTTAGTAGGAATAAAGTTGTAAGAAAGATTTGACACAAAGAAGTTGTTACACAAACAATCAAAATGGAGATTTAAACAACCTCTTCTAAGGACCCTCAGGAAACCTGTTGTTCTAGTTTGGTCCGTCAGGATTTCCTTTAGTTAGGACTTATAAGTAACCTTCCTAACTGTGACTTCGACTTCGAGGTTATGCAACAGGTGGACTACGCTTCTCAACTGAGTGACCTTTTCTTGGACTACGACTCTTTCTGACTCCCGTTCTTCTCTTTCTGTACTGTCTCCTACTCTACCAACCTACTATAGTGACTGAGTTACCTTTACTCAAACTCGTTTAAAACCCTCTATCACTTCCTGTCCCTTCGGACCACACGACGTCAGATACCCAGCTTTTCTCAGCTTGTCCTGACTCAATGACAAGATTTTACTTGTTAGGGACTTTATGTACAGATAAGTTAGGTGAAAAGAGATGGAGGAGACGAGGAGGGATCAAACAGTTAGCAGAGATCGAACATAATGATATCAACAGAAGATTAATCAGACTCCTGAAAGGGTAAAGTAGGAGGATTAAAAAGGTGTTTTGTTTATCAAAACTTTCTAGTAAGTCTAGTACAGTGAAGGGATGAATTTTGTAGAATTACCGAAAGCCAACAAGATCTTATTTTAAATTTGAGACATAGGACTAGATATTCTATGACGTACGAAATTGAGAGCAAACCCAAAAATTGGACAACACGAGAGAGATCAAAAAAAAGAAGTCAACGTAATAAGAAACAGAAGAAACTTCTTTACCTCGAAAAGATCGGAATCTAGGAACATAGGTGAGAGTGGAGATAGACCTGGTGAAAGGGTACCGAGAAGAATAAGAAATCTCGGGACTTTTACAGTGTGTGGCTCCCTCCATAAAGGACTGGGAAGTCTAGTCAGGACCCACAAGTAACCTTCCTGACTACAACTCCGACTTTGAGGTCATGAAACTGGTGGCCTACGCTTCTCGACTGAGTAACCTTTTCTGAGACTACGACCCTTTCTAACTCCCGTCCTCCTCTTCCCCTGCTGTCTCCTACTCTACCGTAGTGACTGAGTTACCTATACTCAAACCCATTTGAGGCCCTCAACTACTACCTGTCCCTCCGGACCGCACGACGCCAAGTACCCCAGGGTTTCTCAGCCTGTACTGACTCGTTGACTTGACTTGATACATGTTATCTAAGGGTTGAAACTTGAAGGAAAAAAAAGATACTTTTGTAGACGAATAAAGAGGATACCTTTGATGGTATCCATAGAACAAATAGGTACATAAAGTAAGGAATAAAATACAGAGTGGTTAAATATCAAACAGTGACTTTGGGGTATCAGAGACAGTGTATAATCTAAGGAATATTTATTACAAACTTACTTACCCACTTATACGATAAAAGTGAGGCACGTCTTCGTTATCAAGTGAAAGTATCAAATACTTAGGTAATCCATGGTACACATCAGTTAACTATAAATCTAATGTCCACTATTGACGGAAGAATTGTGAAGGATAAAGGGTGAAAATCGTACTTTTCTAGACAAAATTCGTTAAAGATCTCGGGAAACCATATAGTCTGAAGATTTACAAACAGAAGAAAGTGGGACTTATTAGGGTTACCTATAAATATTCCTTTGGTAAATCGACCTATGGGGACAAAGATAAAAGCGAGTCCAAGATTGGAGACCTATTTACGAAAGGGATAAAATTGGTGGACACTTGGTAAAATTGTAGTGTGTTTAGTTTTACGTTTAAATGTTTCGTTTTCTCCAAAGAAATAGGTAGAAGGTGGTAAATGTGTCCAAATGTATCTAAACAACTTCCATCATTTATATTCTACTTTATTCAAATTTAGTCCTCCTTTCCCAAATTAGGTTTTTTGAGTAAAGTTCACTGACTTTAGTGTCGTAGTTAGTCACGCAAATAATTCTACTACGGACCGGTCGACTTTATCTAGTATAAAAATATAGTAGTTGGTACGGAAACCGTTTATACAAATATACGGTATCGATAAGTTAAAATTAAAATCTCTATGATAAAAATTTGAAAGTCACTAGAAATTGTGGTGTCTAAGGTCTTGGGGTGTCTTTTCGTTATCAGTCTTTGGTATAATACAGTATAGAGTTTGAAGACGTGATCTTCAGTAATTTTAACAGACCTCTAAATCACCTAAATACGTATTTTGGAGATGACCTAATAGGTAAAAACAGTATCTGTCGTAATAGTTACAAAGGAAAGTCTAAGAGGGGATCACAGACCACCCAGTTGACCNAAAGAAAAAGACGAGACTAACGACACCGGTTTTGAAGGTCTTGATACAACTTATCATCGCCACTTTCACCTGTGGGAACAGAACAAGGACTGATATCCCCTTTACGAAAGTTAAAAAGTGGTAACTCCTATTACAAACGACACCCAAACAGTATATATCGAAAATAATACAACTCCATACAAGGAAGATAAGGACGAAAGACCTCTCAAAAATAGTATTTACCTACAACTTTTGATGTCCGGTTATAGTGACTACTTGTATCTACGTTTTTAAGAGTTGTTTTAAGATCGTTAGTCTTAGGTTGTTGTGTAATTTTTCTAGACGCCTATAACTTCTTAGGAACGTAGGGACCCTATTTCGGGTGAACCAGTACCACATACTAGAAAAANAGTTAGTTACATTAAGTGGTGTAATTGTTTAACTTTTTATTTTTGGTATACTAATAGAGTTATCTACGTCTCTTCCGGAAACTGTTTTTTGAGTAAAGTTCACTGACTTTAGTGTCGTAGTTAGTCACGCAAATAATTCTACGACGGACCGGTCGACTTTATCTAGTATAAAAATATAGTAGTTGGTACGGAAACCGTTTATACAAATATACGGTATCGATAAGTTAAAATTAAAATCTCTATGATAAAAATTTGAAAGTCACTAGAAATTGTGGTGTCTAAGGTCTTGGGGTGTCTTTTCGTTATCAGTCTTTGGTATAATACAGTATAGAGTTTGAAGACGTGATCTTCAGTAATTTTAACAGACCTCTAAATCACCTAAATACGTATTTTGGAGATGACCTAATAGGTAAAAACAGTATCTCTCGTAATAGTTACAAAGGAAAGTCTAAGAGGGGATCACAGACCACCCAGTTGACCTGTCTCAGGTGACTGTGACCAGTTATGTGCCTGGACATAATGGGTAACCTTGTGAAGGGGTCTCAATCTTTGTACGAATTAAGAGGGAGAATAAATGGGAAGAAAATAGGTAGTTTCCCGTGATTTCCTGGATACCTAGAACGTAATAAGGGTTTGGATATAGACATAATCGATATAGATATAGAATTGGTGTCGTTCACTTCACTTCAGTGAGTCAGTACAGACAGAGAAACACTGGGACACCTGACATCGGACGGTCCGAGGAGACAGGTACCCTAACAGGTCCGTTCTTATGACCTCACCCAACGGTAAAGGAAGAGGTCCCCTAGAAGGGTTGGGTCTCTAACTTGGGCCCAGAGGACGTAACGTCCGTCTGCGAAATAGAAGACTCGGTGGTCCCTTCGGGGTCGTTTCTCTGTCACTTTCACTCCAGCGAGTCAGCACAGACTGGGAGTCGTTGGGGTACCTGACGTCGGTTGGGGTACCTGACGTCGGTCGTTTCCCTTCTTGTTTAAAATTCAATTCCTTACATTTTGACTTTTATCGATAAAGGTAACGGTCTCCCCTCGACTGACACACTTCTGTCTTTCACTTCCTATTTTCTTAGAAGAATGAGGAGGAGAGAAGAGAAAAAGTCAGGTGTTGTAGTATCAAGGTCGTCATCTTTGTTGGTCTGTGAAAAAGTCCTCAAGACTTGTTCCCCCAAACAAAGAGTGAAAGGGTCGATGTATAATCTTTTTAAAGTTCAAGGGAATCTCCCTTTCGGTCACGTTGTACACCGGTGGATCCGCTATACATTCCGTCATTGTACTGGTCAACTTTTTCCCAGTTCGGAATAAGGGTTAAAAAAAAGTCTTGAAGGATCAAAAAGAAATTCGGATCTCTTCCTCCGTCCTCTATGGACCCTACACTGGACCAAACGTGGGGTGTTGTTTCAGATAGCTCAACCCATTTTGTTAGGGTCCTTTAATCCTCTTTCTCTCGGCCATACGGAGACGTCATAGGTGTTACTGTACTTTGACTTCTCTCCCACGGGTCCACCCAAGGACTTCTGGTGACTTACATATTGTACCGTTTTATCTTCAGAGGTCTCAACCTGATTCATTCTCGTACTAATCGGACTGTCTAGTCCTTTGTTCATTATCAGAAGTAACGAGATCTGTAGTCGTCGACTACCGTTGACCCGGAATCGCGTTCTGTATTGACCTCGGGTCCCATAAAGTTTCTTGGATGTATGTTCCTTTGACTTCAGTCTCATCACCTATAATAGTAGAGACGTCTCGTACATCATACTCTTTTCGCCTCGTTTCCTGTCTAGAGACTTAAAACTTAGTTCTCATACTTTTCTTTCTCATTAGACTTATTCCCCAAAAGGTCACACTCCCTGACTTGTGGGAGAGAAGCCAAAGTTCCGTGACACCTATGACACCTCCGGATTGACGAGGGATAAAGGAGTAAAAGACCCTAACAAAATGGGTCTACTTATCTGAAACAACACAGACCAGTTTAAAGTTCAAGTTACCTCTGAAAGTAAGTTGATTGCTGACTTTTAGAGGTGGCTAGATCTTTAAAGTTTCAGTAATCACTGGTACCATCTTTATCTAAAACACTTCCCCTCTTCTGAGTTCCTCTCTCACCTCCTCGGACATTCACTCTTTCGTTTCCTACCTACTCCTTTATCTCCGTCGTAGACGTCAGAAAAGTTTTTAAAACTGTTACTTATCCTCTCTTTAGTTCTTTCACCTCATTTTGTTATCAAAAAAAAT